>JAGVSQ010000331.1:13672-43022 GCA_022683975.1 Rhyacophila evoluta
TGATATTATTTTTGTTTTTGTTTTTACGGAACTGTAGTTGGTACCATGCGCGCCTAGCAATCCGGGGAATGCGGGTTGGGGAATCTGTCAAAATTAAAAATATCTAAAAATGTAGTACTTAGATGTCTGTCTATTGGGTTGAACTATTTTTTGACAAAAAATAATCTGTGAAGACGTCTTCCTATAATTGAATTTCAGAGTGGTTTCTTCCCTCTGTGTAGATCCATATGCTCCAATTTGGCAGCAAACGTGGTATATAAAAAACATTAAAATTTATACATGTTAAAAATATTTAAACATAATTATGTTACTCTAGCTTTGTTTTTAATAAATAGCAAAAGGCGCGTTTATATAATAAATTGTGGCACTCAGTTGAAGAAAAAAAATCTCATACGGAAAACATTTGAAGTTTGATTTGATTTAGCGATGTTTACTGGCTTGCATTTGTCGGGAAAAGGCCGTGGATATTTTAAATTCAGTGGTATTATCAAAATGTATGTGACAATTTTAAACGAACAGTTTGATTTTGAATTCTGACATATTTTTGCACATGGCTGACCGTGCTTTGTGACTTTCAATATTTTCATTTTCATTTGAATTTTACTCTTCTAACATTCTGACTGTAAAATAATTCAAAAGTATGAAAATATATTGTTTCCAACAAAAATCTTTGGGTTTTAGATTACAATAAGAACTTTTGCTTCTAAATTGAGCATTTTTGTTCTATTGTATATTTTAGTAAATAAGTTTTTTATAACTATTGTTGAATAATATAAACAATATTGATAGTATAAATAATTTTAGGCTTTAGAGTTGAGCGATATATAATTTATTTAAAATTTTCTTTCATATCTGTGTTCTAAATGGATAATATGGATCTCACATGGTGCCTCGAACATCAATATCGCTAGCGAGAATTTTTATATTTTATTCATATCAGCATTTCATAGCTTAGCTTTTCACGATGGCTAAATCTGATTTGTTTAAAATTAAGCAGATCAGTAAGAGACTCTCTTTAGGCATCTGGAACAGTTAAGAACCAGATCGAAAATCGCAGCTCCGCTCAACTAATGAGTGGATGCATAGTTCGTTTTATCATTTCAAATTATGTCATACCACTGTATCCTTATAATTTTGCTCTTGAAACTTAGAATATGAAACAAAAACCAATGCTCATAGCATATTGAATTTAAAATAATTAGATTGATGTGTCAACATAATAAAAGGGATATGTTTCTTAAGAAAAACGACTCAAATTGAATAAAATCTTGTTAAAATACGTGATGTGCAGTTCAATCACAATAAATTGGAGAAAATTGGCATTACTTCATACGAAAAGGTTGGATTGTTGACTCTACCGATTATTTATAGCCCACTTTGCTAAATCATGTCTATGAAAGTATCAGATTAAGAAATATAACGACCATTTTGTCTTTGACACTTGAGATATCTTTCTTTCAGATAATGTGTTCAGAATTACTTTAGTTAGAAGACGTTTGGATCGTAGCTTAAATGAAATATGAAATGATTTTTAAATATTATACGACATACAAATCATATTAATGCCAAGATCGCGATTTTAAAATGTTTTTTGATAACACGAAGACACCAATATTAAATATGATAATTAATAAAAACAATATTGTCGCCACTTAACAAGTCGTTTTTGGTATTTGTGGTTATTGATAATATATAGATGAGATTGATGTATTAATTACCATGCAACTTAATATATACATCAGTAGAAGAGTAAGTAGCATTTAGCATTTCAAGAGATATTTTAAAGTAAAAAAAAATGTGGTACAATTAAAAAATGGAATTTGATCTTTTTAAAAAGTCGACGTTCATTTGATAGTAATTTACGTTTTATGAAATTAAATTTCATTTAAAAAGTTTAATTAGAAGAAAAATATTAAGTAGGTATTTGGAGTAAATTTGTTGTAATAGCTTAAGGATTCGTCTTATAAAATGAAATAGTCTTAAAAAAAGAGTTTTTATTATGAGTCTCAAATCGCTAGAATATGAACTTCATCTCAATATAGCCTACTTAAATGTCAATGCGAATTTAAAAGAAGCTTTTCAGTAAAGACGTTTAAAAAATAAAAGGACTTTGCTTAATCTATATATAAAGAATAGTGACTAGTGATGCAAAATTCGCATACTTGCATAATCTATTAAAATGTAATATATCACAGAAGTAAATTATTATTTGATGTACCAAGTTTTTTCTATGAATTCAGTTGAGAAAAGGATGTTAGTAAATTTGTTTATAATATAAATTAAAATGCGATACACATAAAAAGAATGCGCTCTGGTCTCATGATACTACGGAATAAAAATTAATTTAGATAATATTTATTAATTGGATGTAATTAAGAAGAGGACGCCCAAACCACAAATTATCGAACTGATTAAAACGCGATTCAAATCTAAAAAAAAAAATTACCATTTAGTATGACTTTTATATTATTATGACGGTAAAATGAAATTTATAAACTTACATGGAGTATACTAAATCTTTCCTGTTTATTAGATTATGCATAACGTATTATTTTAAAAGTGACAGAATGTTTTGTGTCTGAGACGTCTTCCGCAAATAAAAAAATGATGTTTTGTGCTTGGATTTTTACTAATATTATATTAGTTTTTGCCCATGAATCCTTGTAATTGGTATCATTGAGTGTATTTTTTATAAATAAAACAATACAATACAATTTGTGTTTAAGTAACATTATACACGTTTGAACCACATGGATGTTTTGTAGATATTATTTTTTGTAAACTGTTAGTGTGTGGATTAGAATAAGCAGTGATTTCTTCTTCTGGGTGCATAATATTTCTGATTGGGTATATTCATAATATTAAAGTTTTGATGTTCTCGAAGCATCGTATGCAATACAATGAAACAATCCACTTTATAGCTTGGTCGTTTTCTGCTTAACTGCATACAATTAACACTGAGTGTTGAGTAATACGAATTGCATAAATTGAAAAGTTTGACATATTACATAAATATTAGATACAGAAAATTACGGGTTCAGAAGTTTATTTTGAAATAGAACACACAAAAATTTGACATTGTATGTGTTCGAATAACCATTTTTTGTTGAAATATACGGAAAGCATATCCATCGTTTTCATACGAGTGATAATCTGTTTTCAGCTTTGGCAAAAAACGGTCCATTGATTCCTCAGCACTCGTAAATAATGGCGATAGTTCGCGCGACTTTAATATGAAAAGCGTTTAAGATAAGAGAACCGCTACAAACTGCCGTTGGCGGAATCCCAAACGATTCGGAAATCATGCATTTCAATACTAGATGTAGCAATATTCATCGGAATCAGGTACATTTATACGATTGGTTTTCCTCTTTCAACTTTTAGCTACTGGGACATCATAATTCGTAAAAGCGTGTGCACTGATTCGTTACAGGAGAGATAAGATAACACCAGCTACAGAGCTCTCGGCAAAATAATGCACAGACATGCCTATGCTTCCCTCTACGTGGCAAAAGGAAAATACTCAATTTGTTACGATGATCTCTTTTTGTATAACCCTTTTAGCGCAGAACGATTCATTTGGGGTTCCGATTTTAATGCACCATTAAAACGATCAGCATCATTTTTCCATTGAAATGAACAATGATTCCCTCCAAAACTGGCACAGTTGAAGATACTCTCGCTTATTCGATGTAATGAAACTTTAATATTTTAATTAATACTATACCGGAATAAATTGAACGTTCAAAAAACGAAGAACGTTCTTTATTAATATAGCTTATTAATAAAGAAAGTCGCTTTAAAGTAAAATATATTTCATAAAACATAAAACCTTAATTTTTGTCACATTCATCATCACTATTAACTGCATTCATATAATTATTTGAAGAAAATATGATATTTTTTTTTATATACCATGAACGCTCCTAACTTGAAGCACACGTATCTACACAGGTTGAAGATATCCATTCCGAAAAAGAAGTATTATATATTAATCTCCGCAATGTGAAGACGTGTTGAACGCTTATTTTTCACGAGCATCGTTTATGAGATACGGTCCTGCATTTTCGGATTTTTAAAATTCGACAAATGGGGAGTCGAACCCGTATTTCTCGGATTGCTAGGCGCGCGCGACACTAACTAAGCTACCGGGGAGATATTAGAATACGAAATACATTTATTTTATCTAGCACGGGCTGACTTTATATGAAACAAAATGACTAAACGATAAAATAATTGATTGTTTTATATTTTCATTCTACTTACTTTCTAACGAAATTCTAATGTTTAAAAAAATGTATCTAAATATATGATAAACCACTGATTTAGTTTTAATATTTGACTGAGAAATCACTATAATTTTAAATAATACTGAACGAGACAAACTGTTTGTAAGAGATTAACTCGGTAGTTTTATTTTATTTAATTTAAATAATCATGGTTAAACTAAATATGAAAAAATGCCATAATATTTGCAATGTTTTAGATATATATTTATTATTTTACCTTATAAAATGAATCGAAATAATACACTCACAAAATAAGTTAAGATTATATTCAACTATCTTCAAGAATGAAATAATTCCCATGATGTGGCTCTGGAATCAAAGACTTTGTTTTTTATTAATTCTAGAGTTAAATGAACTCGAAATATTTCTGAGCTATGGATTGTTGATTGGTCTATGGCCTGGTCTCATTAGCTCGCTAAAATTCTGCGGTCGTCGTTATCGTTTTATAAGTTATTGCATTTATTACTTGCTATTTTCAAACTTATCTGCTAATGCAAGGTACGCTCACCGAACCAGAAAGAATTAAATCAGCATTCGCGAATGATATGAACAATTATTTATCGATCATTAACGAAAATATTCATTAATTTTTGTTAAATAAAAATAATTAAATTGCACTAAGACATAACAATAGTCACAATTTACCAGCACTTCTGACTCTGATCAGTTTTTAAAAAGCTTATGGCATAAAAAATATGGCAGTCTATTGTCGTTTTCGCAGAAAATATTGTTATTAAATACACGTAGAGTTTTGATTTCCGTAACAATTTTAAGGCACTAAGATGATATATATCCACTTACTAACCGCCCACACTAATGCAATTTGTAAAATGTGAAATAGATATTATTATATGACAGATAAGTTTCATGATTGATTAAAACACTAACTACTGCACACATATTTATGTATATTATAATATAATATTGTCTTTCTAAACATTTTTATTTGAAAAAAATAATGTCATTTATATATTTTCACAATGTTTTTTTATATATCTATATAGTGATATGTAGAAACATATGAATTTTTTAACTATCAAAAATTAAAATTCGTTATATATTTTTTTAGAACCTAGAGCATATCAAGTGTGAAGATAACTAATTTTAATAGTGTGTACATATGTCCTCACCATAAAGACTCGTTATAATATTTTTATGGAAGAATTAGAATCGGCCAATTGCTTAACCAATTAAAATATTGGAATTCGAACTCGCAAATTTAGACTCCACAACGCGCATGCCAACCTCTTAGCCATCCGGAAGGGATATAATATAATTCAAATAATTGTTCAGTTATCATGGGTACTAAAAAAACTTACGATGAAATTATATTTACTAAAAATAATATAATAAATCTACAAGTAACGTCTATAACTTGATCTAGCAATTAGATTTTCATATCGTTAGTTGAAAGCACCTAGAGACAATTTTCTAGCAGTGCGCTGAAAAATTTGTGCTGACGAATTATTCCCCGAATAGGTGAGACATGAAATGATAATTCTGGTATGCGGTCGTAGTCCTAAAATGGAAATATATTGATTATTTGTATACAGTTAAAATATGCGTTATAACACGAAACAATATTTAACGAGGAAAAACTCATTAGAATAAAGAAAATTATGACAAGAAAGTAATAAACATTAAATCAGAATATGTACCTTTAGTACTAAAGTTACTTATGAAAATACAAGTCGACTGATTGAATACAACATAATTTATAGATCCCAGTGAAATCAGTTTGTAGTTTTATGAAAATGATTATAAAATACCGTTTGGTAATATTTAACGAATGAAATATTTTCTGTTATATTAATATTTTACTACTTAAATATTTTTTTACTAGGATTAGCTCTAAAACATTATCATATTTATAAAACATGCTGTTCTATATGTTATACTATTTCATTTACATCTACCGAGTTATATATTTTTTTTAATCCGGAAAAATTTATTCGCCCAATTTGATGTTTTTGTTAAATTATGTCGGGAGAAGAATCAAATTTGTTTATAATATTATATTTGATATGATTAATCAAAATTTAAACAAGTTTTCACGTCTACAAACTCAAGTAATAATGATAAAAGCGATGTACTAGATGAAAAGTATTCCCATTTGAAATTGAAATACCACGGAATTATAAATAATATACAGTTTCTGTTTTGAGCATCCTGATTTTCGTATCTCGTAGCTGTGTTAAATTGCTAATATTTATTTCCACATTTATTTATTTCTAAGCGATAAGCTCAAATGATCGAACAAATGACGAAACAATCATACGACATTTGCTTGCTGTACTCGTATATGTTTATCTACCTCGCGCTTCAGCGGAAGCCATAAGAAACTTTTTGTCTCAATGCTAATCTACAATAATGTGACTACTGATGTGTCACTTATATTTCTTTTCTTTAAAAAAATATACAAAAATAACCTAATAGTCATAACATTAAATATAATCGAATATGTATAGATACTTAAGATTATAATTCAGTATATTTTATTATTGCTTTGTGTCTCACATATGAAGTATATATTCATTTAACCCTTGATAATATCAAGTATGAGAAAAATAATGTACTTATGAAGCATTTAGCAATCTGAGAATAAAACTACAGTATGGCTCAAAAAGCACTTGACCAAAAAGCTTTGTTTTTGTCCGGCGTCGCATGGTAGGGCTCCATTCAGGAGACAATGCACGCGCACTTCAAAATATGACGACAAAATATTATTTCCTAATCGCGTCATTTCCGCAAGAGTGATTCCTGTATTGAATTATACGGGGTGCTGTGTCAAGAGGGGTCTAACAGATTCGTTGCGTTCCTAAAACTGATATAGGGGGAGCTATTTTGATTCGTATACAGATACTCGGGAGAGTTTTTGCAACGCCAACCCTTTTGTTCTTAACAGAGTCATTTTATTTTATTGCGTTTATAATATAAAATATTTAAAATATTTCAAACAAAATATGGACATTTCACCTTCGCGAGCAAAAATATGTATGCTCTTTGTTAATTTATTTTATATCTATTTGAAGCTGGGATAATGCATAATTCTGTATAATTTTTCTGTTCGTTCCAAAAGTGAAGTAATTTGTGCTTAACCTTAACTTAATAACAGTAAGTTAAATGTAAAAGCCCACTATTCAATATTCAAAACAAGTAATAAAAAAAAATGATTTTAGTTGCAAATATATATTGCATAATTATATTGTATAATATAAAAATAAATCAAATTCAAGAGCAAATTCATACATATAATAAAACTCTCATAATTATGAAAAAAATATTTTTCATCAGTATATATGTACCATGTATCATATGATTAAAACAAGGATATAGATTTTGGTAGACAATATTTTATTTTACGACAGTCGATTAATCATTTTAGATTATAATTTTACATAATGAACTAGTTTTGTCGATAGTGATAGTAGTTATGATCACTATCAGCACTTAATAATAATATTATTTATAATAGTTTCACAATTTATATAGCTTTTGAGAAAATATCTACATACTTTTTTATAATTATTCAAATTTTGTAAGGACATAACTAATGGTGAAATTTGAATCGATTTTACAAATTTAAAATATTTTTTTCCCTCTAAAATGAATGTACGTTAAATTGTAAACCCTATAATTAATGTATAGGCTACTAAAACTTATTATTATTTTAGCAAAATAGAATAGAGACAAAGTATACCAGTCGGCTGATTGTTTCTGGGCCTAATCGGATCATGTCTAGGAGACTTAGAAGATTTTGTGTGAAATCTTTTTTGAGTGGACATATTAAATTCCCAGGAAACTAAGCAGTAAGTAAACTAACAACTCCATAAATTCACCAACACGTGTATATTTACAGTCGGATTATTAGTTGTATTATTTCAAAACTTTGGATATACGTTTATGTCAGTATCTTTTATCTCCATCGAATTTAGTATTTAAAGGGTATTTGGTAAAAAATTCTTAATCTGTTTTAATAAAAAGCATTCGTGGATTGGATAATCCTGAAACGTTTATAGTGCGTAGCTCAGCCAGCTTTAATGCTAAACCTTAAATTAATAATGACATTACTTATGAAAGCTTGGAACTATAATAAAGTTGATTTGATTTGCACATAAACCTTCATCAAAAGGTAAACCTATACCAGTAGACTTCAATACGCATGTTTATCGTCATCACATTTTTTTCCTGTATTACTAAACGATAAATCGTACAAAATATATGACCAAACATTTAATAATGTGAATGTTGAATGTTTCCCTTATTTTTAAAAAGCATTTCATAAAATCATCGCATTGGCGATTAATTGGTAAACTTCCCTGCTAGGAGTTACTGGTTCCACTGCTGAAGTTTGCGGAATAGGTGAGGCTGATAACTAATCCTAATGAAATTCAAACCCTCAAAATTCAGAAAATCTATGCACTGTTAAGATATATTTGCTTCAGATCCGGAGCTTATCGGAGATATGCTTGAAAATATAGTATCTGTGTAAACATTGTATGTTATGTTATTTGAGAGCATAATAATATATTTAATTCAATAAATTCCGTAATGACAATATCGTTAAATATGAAACGCTTCATTATGTAGTAAAAATAGAAATTGAAATATTATCAATAGAGAAAATCAGAACAAAAATTGAGTCCTATAATATTTGAGCGAATATTGAGAACTAAAGAAAATATTGTATACGTTGGGTTATTGGTATGAGGCCAGCATACTTCAATGAGTAAATATTTGTAATATTTGTATAAAGTTTAACAAGTTTTTCTCACCTTATCCGGAACTTTCGCCCCAATTTAACCCAAGCACAAGTCTAAGCTTGCAAAGTCTTGCTAACTAAATTTCTCAGTTGGCGGTGTTGCTGGATAAATTTGGTGGTTGGTCGACAAACAGTTTAGCGTTACTTGCTAACAGCCCGCGGGCGCCGTATCAACTTTACTCCTCTACAAGTCTAGAATACTATACAGTAGCCCACACATTATATCTCGGTGAATAAACTAAGTAACTTTTATTCATATAATATTTAAATTAAATACAACATTTAAAGCATTCCGAAATCAACAAAACTGCTTCTTTTGTGAGGTAGTGAACCGATTTTTTGATATATAATATTACATCAGAGGTCTATAAATATATCTTATTCGTAATTGTTTGTTACTTGTTACGTATACTTACTCGATGTATCGATGTCCGCTAAAAGAAAAGAAAGACTTCTACAAAGTAAATTTGTAGAAGTTATGTTAATTGCATCTATTGACAATATTTACATCACTCCTATCATTATTATTATTATTATGATACAAGGTCGCAACGAAATATTACCACAAATAACGAATGACTAAATAGTCTTGTGTACATAGCTTGATTGATTTTTCGTGCATCTTTGTGTCAACTCGAGTGGGAGTGAATTCGATTACATTATCAAGCATTATTGCGGATAAGATTCGAGTAATATAGACATCTATTATTTGTTTGCAAAAGCTAAAGAAATATCTTGATTTATGGTTGTACAGCTGATGACATTGTTTAAAATAATTTTCAAAAGTTTCACATTTTCAATGTGTACTGTTATTTGTGCTCTTCGGCATATTCTCAAACGAAGCACCTAATTAAATAAATACGCATATGGCATGATACAAAATTTCATTAATTATGTTTTTATAATTAATTTTTTAACGATAGTATTAATTATTGAAATATTTTTCGTGCGTTATTGTTAGGTTGTCTCTTATTGGCATGTTGTACGGTAAAGCAGAAGAGGCCCGAAGTATGGCTGTTACACCTCTAAACAAATTGTTAAAGTTAAACGAGCCGAGCGCATTTGCATATTCCAATTTGTTGTTTGACACGGAAGGGAGGGAGCGCCCTCATACTCCTGCGCCCTCCTCCGCCGACCACTTCATTACTCTGTAGACGCACAACCCTTAACCACACTTGTGAAATCTTTCAATGTTTTAAACAACAGCCGAGAGTTTAACTTACAGTGTGTGCGTACCCCGCTTGATACATTTGTTAACATGATATAACGATATAAAATATATATTAAACACATTAATATCGACACTGTGCTAAAAATAATAATTTTACTGCTAAAACTTGTGAATATTTTATTTAAAGTTGCAAGATATGCAAATAAATATGAGTTAAATGCTTTCTACTCAATCTGACATCAATTATAGAACACACATTAAGGAAAAAACTTGGTGATCATTTTGATAATCACTTGGTGAATCATTTCAGTTTGATAACGGTAAAGATATCATGTCTTAAAATTTATTACAAGAAGCTCATATTATTAACAAAACAAAGTTCAATATATAATGAAACATTTAGAACAATTTTGGATGTATACTAATCTGCGGTAACTTATGTGGAATATAATACATTAACACTAAGTATATAATACTATCCTAAAATTGGCTCATAAAAAACTAATATTTCATTTATTCATTAAAAATAATATAGAACGACTAAGTTATGAGGTGCCTTCGATTATCAGAATTCATATTTTCGATTAAAAGTGATACTTATAACAGAGCCCAAATGAAAATTATATATTATTTAATGTAATGGTGTATTCGGCGAATAGTTAATTCACTATCCACTGTTTATATTTTAATAAAAAGTAATATTCGTGCTTTAGAAATACTTTGTAAGAATATTTTTTTTACATTTTATATATATACACACACACAAGTACATATCATTTCTGATTGTAAAATATTAAAAAAAGGAAATGGAACAACAACATTTAGTCTTAGAACGGATGTATGCAGTATTGACTTATGGGTTTGCCAGGAGCTGTCGGGAAAGTGAATTTCGTGTCGGAATGTTGTTAAAATCCAATGATAGCTGCGCGGTGTAGGTGGCGTTGCGGTGGCGCGCAATTACTTGCTAAACACATTGGCTGGCCTGGGGCGCGGAAAACCCGCAAAGGTTGGCGGAAAAGCAATGATGACTAGGGGAGTCCCAATTACCCCGTAAAAGCATGTTGTAAAAAATAGATGTCGAACGGCGCTGCCGTATTTTTTATGACATGTCGCCTGCAGGTGTAAATAAGCGCCACGTGCGAATTTTGGATATCGCAATGTTGAGAGCCCATTCACGGCTATTTAGACATGGGTATTAAAAAAGTCAAATTTTTTAGGATTGATATTTTTTTTCAACATTTTAGAAAATTTTATAGTTGAAATTTTTATATGTTTGGTTTTTAAAGATGACATATGATCACATGTTACAATATGATTCGCCCAGACAGACGTTAGAAAGTTCTTTAATACGGATGATAGCATTATTTTTTTGCTAGAGAAATAATTGTAAATGTTGTATAAAATACAAAACCAATACTGCTCCGACATTAAATTGAAAACTATATGATATATTGGAGATCCGAATATTTATTCACTGTTAAATCCGGCAGTCGTGCAAAACAATTTTCAGATACTGTTTGCCCCAAAAATTTTCTCCATAACAAGATTATTATATCAAAATTAAATCTTACTTTCCTTAGAAAGTGAAATTTTGATTTAAAATGATTTTTATTTTATCCAGAAATTACGAAAGAAACAGTAGAAAAATATAAAAGTGTATTCTTTTGCTGAAATGTAATCGATTTTCAATTGATATTACCGTGAGAGCATCAAATACAAGTAAAAATCTGTTGTATAATTTAATATGAAAGTATTAAAAATAGAATAAAGCAGGTATTTTCATGAAATAGAAATGTAAAATACAAAAAAGAATGTTTGTAAATCAAGTTATCTAAACATTGTCATTTTTTTTACTATTTTAAACCATCAATAATCAGCGACCAATATCAGCTTAAAGAGATGGGCTATAAATATAAATTAGGTAGAGTGTATTAATACACTACGTTATAATTTTAATTATATTTCTGTACATTAAATATAGCACGTATATTGTAAAATTATGATGTTATATTAATGGCAATATTCGTGATTTCGCAAAAATGTTCTTTCATTAAAATAGCAACACTAATATGAATTTGAATTTGGAATAATTGTAGCTCCCTCAAAATGTTTTCCCGTAGGTATTCAAATTAAACGTTCATAGTCTGCATAATTCACAAGCAGGCGAGCCGATGAAAATAAAATTTCATCGCGGCGCTGCATCGCATATTTTTTGTTTATATGAAATCGCGCGGAACTTTTTGCTTGCCTTTTATCGAATAAGTATTTAAATTCGATAAGACTGGCAGCATTCGTTCGAATCCGAATTTATTTGCGCGAGTACAGGCGGGAGTGTGACGACTGTGCCCGAATATATTCTGCGTATTCATTCGAATGTGAATGCTCAAGTAGCGGCTCGTCGTGTCGTAACACAATTACGCATTATATTTTAAACAATTATACCATTTCATAAAAATTAGATACTAAGACACATATTTTGGTTCTCATATGATAATTATATATTCCTATTATTTATAGGTCCTTTCTTTCTAATGTTGGTGGCCAATTGCTAAATACGCATATTAGTCGAGATCAAATACCTTAGATGCAAATTCGACTATCCAGTTGACACCAGAATATTAGATAATTGGTTGACAATTACATGGAGAAACATTGTTAAAAAATGTTACGAAATGTTATTTATCGTTACGAGTTAAATGCAAATTACCTATTGTGTATAGATATGCCACTAAATTGTATACTTTTAGTAGATTATTTAGAGCCACGCCACTTATCAAATAAAAATAAAAATAATGGCGTACTTTTATCTGGCTTCAAATTCCACAATCGTGACTAATGTGTGACTTCTATATTATTTTGCCTAAATACGATTAGTATTGTTGTACACAAGTATTGTGTGCAACCGTAAACTATATTGTGAAGGATTTAAAAAAAAAATTTGCTCATCTTTTATGATTGAACGTAATTTTCTAAATAAAATATTTTTTCGTAGCTAAAACTCGACCCATCATAATAATAATAATAATAACAATAAAAGTATTGAAGTTTTTCATTTAGAGTGTACGGTATACTATATACTATGTTTTCCTAAATCAATTACAGTTCCCTAATTATTAAGTATAAAATTATATAAATACTTATTGTGCTTAAAAGAATATGGCGGGTCACTCCTCAACAACTTAATTTATTGAAAATGGGATGTGAATTGTAATAAAATACCCATTCAGCTTAAAAAAATTATAAAACAAAATGATATGCCATAAATATTTATTCTAAAAACTCAAGAAAGTTTTACATATTACATATTGGTGAATAATATAGAAAGGTATGCCAACTTATCCAACGTTGAATAAATTTTGCAGTAATATTTCTCGCTGTAACAATACTCCGGATACCAGAGACAGAGAATTGGCATGATAAATCAGTGGCTAAATGATGCATACACAATTTTAACTCTCCCGTATATAGATATGTGTCTGCTTGCCTCTATTTGTATGTTTAATGCGGAGATTTGAAACAGAAGAATAAAAACCTGAGCGATATCAAACTTGACTATGTGCTATTATAGTAAATTTACCTTTGTAACTTTCTTTGCCAAACATATAGTATAATCGAAGACAGAATCCTTCCAGAAAAATGCCGTAATTAAATTTAACGAGGTAATGAATATGTTCTTAAAGTTGTTTGAAGTTATAAAAGAGAGAGATATTCTGAGAAAATATGATTTTTCTGCAATCAAATAGAGTCCTTACTTTAATATGATATTTTCGTGGAACACTTTCAAATTGAAGTGATTATTGTACATTATGATAAGTAAAACTTTAAAGCTGGCATTCAGTATGGTAAGAAAATCAGATTATCATAGACTAACTAATATTATTACGGAAAAATTATTTAATTATAATTGTACTGAATGTAGGTATTATAATAATTACTAGTGAGGCTACACTATACGATAAATTACTAAATACATAGGTGTTGGTTAAGACACATGTAAATTAAATTAGTTTGGTTGATACCGTATTTGATAACTATTGATAGTAAGCATCATAATTTTCTATTTGCCGTCGATTGTTTATGTCGATGTAATTTATTTTACAATATGTATTTTGAATTATTTATATATATTCCTATGCTCAAATATACGCATGTATAATGCCTCTTCAATATAATGCCGTTTCTCTTTTGGCGTAAAACAAACTAATGTACAAAATTGTTTAAAAAAGTGTATATTTTATTAACGTTTTTTTATTTTAAGCTTGTAGATTTTTGTGGTTTGTATTAAATATGAGATATTCAATACATTTTATCACCATAAAAAAATCTGACTGTAATCTCTGTACTGTAATGTATTTAACATGAATGGAAAATAGTTTGTTGTATATTTACACGAGTAATATAGAACTTTATAAACAGGTTTCATTGTCAGAAGACTTTTTCTTTTTATAGAAAAATAATTTTAAAATAAAAATATATTATTTTTTGTTTTTAGATAGTTGTTCGCAGTATGGAATGCATACATATTCATTTTTAGTTATGTCGAATCAGATTGTAGAAGGAATACATTTCATAAATTCGAATATTGAATGTAGTTGATATCGCTTTGAAAGTACCTTTTTGTTCCACGGAATATGGAAAATAAACATCAATAACGCCCTTCTAGATATCTGCAAGAAACGAAAATATTTTTCGTCGATTTTCTCATGCATTTGCATAAAATTTTCAATAAAAAACCTCCCCGTAGAGGCCATAAAATATAACACATTGGTAAAATAGCCATTTGAGCAATATTCCTTGGTCAACAGACATAAAATATCCAATTTTTTCACTTTATTAATATCTTGTTTTTATTCGGAAGTAATAAAATTCACATTATTTACAAGGACTAAAAAGGTGCTTTACTATATTAAACCTAACGAGCGTTATATTATGAACCTTGGGCAAAAATAATGTTGAAAATATAAAAATTCATTTTTAAAAATATTACTACTATGATATTTGACATATGATATAAACAAAGAATCGAAAAAAAATAATTATTGTACTATTTATGTGAATTAAATTATTTTTACAATCGGTACAATGTTTAAATATATATAAAAAAATGGAAAAAATTAAGTTGTTCATGTGATTTTTTAAAATATTCTATCTGTTTTAATCATGTTCTATAAATGTTAAGAAGAAAAAATTAACACACATTTTGAATAAACTATTGTAAATATTAACGTAGAATTATAAATAATATGCAGCAGTGAAATAATTTGCCTTGGCGTTGATGTTGCGAAACGCACGCGATTGTGAATTAACCGGCGACGGATAATAGAAATAAATGATTGGACACCAAAAAACTCCTGTGAAAATCAATAGTAAAAATTCATATTTTGTATATTCGGAGCAAGCTTGTGTAAATAAAGAAACTGCGATACTCAGTAAATTGGTACGAAATTAATGTAAATATTGGAAATGCAGTGTCAGAAAGATGCAGCTCATCGATCATATGAGATTTAATTTATTAAATGAATCGATACAATACCCTTACACATAATAGTTTACTTACTGTTACACAATATGGGGAGCTTCTACTAACGTCTATTGAGCCAAGCTGGCAATTTGAGTTGCGAATTTGATTTGTGGATAGGCGATACTAATCACACTAAGGCGTAAGAGATATCTCACGTTATTTAGGCATACTGAATTAATCAACTGTAATGGAATACTGTAGTATATAAAATTATAATTAATTTGATGAAAATTTGATAAAAAAAATAATATTGAATGATATGAAAGTCTCCTGATAGAGATGAAAAGACTTGAAGTATAAATGGACTAGAGAGATAAATACGTAGCTGTTTGATAATTTGGATGATTATTTAGAATGTATAGTATAACATAGATTTGATTGTTAGGTTGAAAAAAAGATAATGTAGATAATATTTCTAGAAAGGTAGCAATTAAAAAAACCTATACTTTTGAATCGGCAACGTTTTAAGTCAGATCTAAAGTAGAAGTAAATAGTACTGAAAAAAAAAATCGGGCTTTTATTTGTTTTTAACGGAAGGAATTATTTTTTTACTAAAACGTCACGCAGAAAAAAATATTTTATTTATTTCTGTTGTCGTTAAAAATTAAATATAAGAAAAAAATCGATCCATATGATCTATCCAAAATAATATAAGACAAAATGGTACAAGTTTCAAAAGATTATTTGTTTTATTTATTTATGGATGAGCAGATATTGTGAAAAATATTTTCAGGGGTGCAGAAGGCCGCAGAGCCGAGCCGGCCATATGTGACAGCTCATTTTAGCGCGACAATGCATCACAAATTTAATCTCACAAATGGAGCCATCTTTCATCGTTGAATTCGAAACCGCCGTCCAGAGGTACGCTACCGACCGCTCACCAATGCGAAAACACCGAACCACTTTATTCCATTCCTTTTTATCAAAATTGATATGAACGTATCGCAATTGGCCGATTTAATGAAAGCTCTGTCTATGAGCTTTTGCTGCAACGAATTATCGCATGATAAATAGTCACGCGTTTATTCGATGAAATAAATGAAATATTTATTTTTTGTACAGCCGACTAAGGACCGTAAATAAATTTCGTATATAACTTCAAGTTGATTACTTCAGTAAAAAACGGTAAAATTTTACTAATAAACTATTCATACGTGTTCTTGCAATACCAATTTAAATGTAACTTATTGTTTTATATAATATCTGTAATAGAATATTTGGCGGCGTTGGTTGTGCTATTGAGGTATAATTTCAAGTTGGGTTATTAAAAACACCGGTTGGTCGTATATTTATCATTGCTATTTTAAAAATAATTTAGAATATTTAGGTGATGTGACATTATGTTCGATAACAGAAGTTATATCAATCTTATCGTCAAAAAATATGCTATAAAATCTTATTTATTCATTACAATTAAGCAAGTGTATTGATAAAAATAATAATTGGGCTAAAGAAATTTATCCAACATAAAAATATCAACATATCTCCAAAAATACCTATTTTAAACAGAGCTTTGATACCAGTGCTTAATTGTGTATATAGCGCATTTTTGAAGTTCACGTATTTACAGTTTAAACTTCAACCAAACGAAATTGAATAAACGTTTTTGAAGACGCTCTTTAATATATTATATTATGGTTAGTAATCATGACTATTAGAAACACACGTAGATGTATAATATATATTTGATATATAATAAATAAAGTTCTAGTTCATACAAAATAATGGATGTGATGAATCACATTGTAAAATTAATACACAAAGTGGCCGGCGTCCCGACTACTATTTTTATTAGATGTATCCATCTCAGACTCATACAATTTTGTAGAATCGACAAGAACAAGTTTTTCCTTTTAGACAGATTATGACACTTAGTATACAAAAAGCATTGAGACAGAGTGTATTTCCCAGCAATATGCCAACACGGACTGCACTATAGTGCCAGAAATACCATGTTTTGTACACAGGATGTGATATAAAATGTAAGAGGGAAATATTTACTGAAACAATGATTCAAATTTATACATATTTTATGATACCATGTATTGGGAACGTGATATGTTATATTTAAAAAAATGTACGATATTGTAAATCGAAAAGTAATAATTAAAACGTAATGCGTCTTATATAATATAATGAATACACATTGTTATACATTTACAAATACGTACTTCTTATTCGTAGTTATATTGAAAATGGAGATATATTAGAAGACACTTGAAAAAGTCCTCTGAGAACATCTCACGGCGCTTCATTTCTCCACAGAATATCGATGAATGCATATAGTGTATATTTATAAATTTTTTTAGATAGACGCAAAGAGCGTTTTAGATCTTATTTTATGTGTAAATTACCTAAACATGAGTTAGTTTGGTTAGTGATATTTATAATTCGTCTGCAGCTTATAGTTCAGTAAATAAAATATTTTAAATACATTGTTTTGTAAAAAAAAAAAAATTAGAGAAATGTTTGTTCAAAAATATTAATGAAAAAAGAGACGGCGCTTTGTTTTTATGACGACGAGTCTACATTTGCATATGTTACGTTTCATGAAATTATTTAAACACAAAATTTGAATTCTTGGTGTAATCAGAACTTCCTCAAATGTCCTCATTACTTTTCATGAAAATTCCCCCAATATGTGCGCATTCATAAACAAAGAATGCTTTTTTTTATTTTAAATAAATTATGTTTCCTACCGTCTACTCTGATTTACGATTCTTTATAATTAAAAAAATGTAGTGATAAATTTAACTAACATATGATAAAAAAATGGCATGCATTATAAAATATACTGGTAAATAACGAAGACGTATATTAATAACCAGGAAATACGCGTACAAGTGTGTAATATGTATTTTTTAAGTACCATATACCACAAAAATAGAGTATGTCAATCATTAGAATATGATAATTCATCTAGATTATTTACGAAGTACGTTGTGAGTCAATCTTCAAACCTATTGGCCATCAATATTTTGTATTTAAACATACATTAAAACTCGTTGATTATTTTAATCAATGAAAATTATATCCTCTCTTGGTACATTGTGAAAAAACATAACATTGATTTAATTTCTAGAAATTTAATTTTATACCAAAGACAAAGTTTTTTATAAAAATATTTGTATCTTCTTTATTGAAAAAATGGTTTTTGATTTAATTTCTTTAACAGCTATCATTACATTTTATTCAACCCAAACTAATTGTATGTGAGATTACTTAACGGTAATTTTTACGAAAATAGCTCAATGTTCACTTAGCTAAAGTAAAGAAAATTTTACTGTAGCTATTGACAGGGACAAAAAATCATTGTTGAAAGAAATATTATGAATTGAAAATGAAAGAAGAACCGCTGATTTCATACTTACAATTTATTATAATGCAAATTTTTAATGAAATTACGATATAATATTTAAGTACTGTTTTTTTAATTCATTAAAAATAAAAATAAATTGTTATTGTGATTGTGAGTAGGGTTACGCTTATTTTTTTAATGGTGTGATAAATATTAGTTTCAGTAAATATGAAAGAAAAATCAGAAATATGGTTTTCTATTAACCGTAATGTGCGGTAGCGTATTACTATGTATACATAACATTTTCATTCTGTGGAAAAATGGGTATTT
The DNA here is from genome assembly GCA_022683975.1 of Rhyacophila evoluta. Classification (NCBI taxonomy): domain Eukaryota; kingdom Metazoa; phylum Arthropoda; class Insecta; order Trichoptera; family Rhyacophilidae; genus Rhyacophila; species Rhyacophila evoluta. The sequence goes on from JAGVSQ010000331.1 coordinate 33,044, forward strand.
TCGTGAACGCTTTCTCCTTATGCGAATATATAAAAGTAGGAAAAACTTGTGGGCGGGTGTGCTCAATTTTTCATTTTGTGACCGACCGCCGTTTGATAAGAAGCAATATGGAATAACCAACACCGCCGTACGCTACATACATATTTTTTCCGGCAAAAAACCAACTTTTCATAAACATTAGCTGTATCTATTCCGGTCGGACGCGGCAAGATCTCTGAATCTGTGATATATGGCGGACATTAGGGGTCACTTCGCTTCAAAATGTATATGAACGACCACCCTTATGGTGGGCGAGCGGTCTGCCTTGCGTATACATATTATTTTGTAAACCTATAAATCATACTTCATGTACACACCCGTGACACAGAAATGCTTGTGTTTTACGATATTTTTCTGATAAATAAAGGAGATATTTCTAAATGTATTGGAAATACCATCTACAACCCAATCTCAGTCTAAGATCATTCGTAATAATAATTTTCAATAATTAAATTATTTTATACTTACAGAAATTTTTAATTGGGTTGTTAAATAAATGGATTAGTTTGTTTAGATATTTAGGCCCATTGTGGGTTTCGCCATATAATTATTTGTTTCTTTAATTAATTTTTCAATGAATTAAGAAGCATATTTTTCAATTTGTACAGTAAATGTGACCTTATACAAACACAGGTAGAAAAAAATTAAAGAAAATCAACAGATAGTTGCTTGCCCAATAAACTCTTTACTAAGTTATTGAATATTTGAATCTAAATACAATAAAACATAGCACTTGTGTATTAACATTACAATAATTTTTTTTTTTTAAATCTACTCTAATCTTAATAAAAAATTTTAAATTATGAATTCTTATCAGGCCTTTACGAATTAACGGATCAGAGTGGCTTTGTAAAAAATCTTATATTCTTAGCTCAAGATTTTCCAAAATTATATGTGAAAACATGCGTTGTTCAGTAATATAATTTCATTTAAAAACTGGTGAGATTCTCTTGGATAGACGATCTCTCAAGAACGGAATGTTATTTGAGAGGCTCCTCTTCAGTAGAATGGAAAGAAAAGGGAAACACAGGACATTTAAAGAGTTGAATGAACTGTGTGAAAGTAAATTCAGCAGGCCTGATAAATAGAAAGGAACTTGTGAAAATAGATAAGAGTGGAGACTTTTTGGGTTATGTTTTTGATGAGTTTTTAAATACGTGTTATCGGAAATATTACCTAAAGCGTCATCTTTCCTGTATGTTTTCATAAATTATCTTAATGTATTTTTTTTGCTCACAAAATTTTGAGAATGATTTGATTGCATTCTTTTTTATTAAAATATATTGTGGTGAAGCATTATTGTTAGAAAATTTCACTAGACAGTGGGTATAAAGTAGTCTCGCATAAGTTTATTTCATGTAAATATGTGTGGCCGGCCAGAGGTTGAAATATGGTCCGCTCTGGAGGTGTGCGCCCGTTCAAACTTTCCGCAAAACTAAATGTTACCATGTGCACCGTTAAACAATTACTTATCAACTGAATTATGTTTGTTGTCTGTGCTGTGAAAACAATTCGCACAAAACTATGCCAAAAAGATTTAGGATGTTTGGAAAATTTTACTATATGTAAATTGAATATATAAATATGATGATCATGCTAATGTAATTAATAAGTCTGTGAAGTGAACTATTTAATTCGATTTACGTATTAAAAAAAATATTGTTACCGGAATTAAAACAACGTTTTGTTTCGAAAAGCGATTTGTAATTAATACAGACAGTTCGAGTAGCTTGACAGAAACTAGTTTAGAAGCAAAATATTGAAAATGTTTATGTATACAGACTAAATAGCAAAGACTGAGTCACAAAAACGTGTATTAATAATAGTTTATAGAAGAATTGATGTATTTCAAACCATTTCGTTTTAATAAACGTCTCGATATAGAAAATTCTATACTTGAAGTAGATTTTTTATATAGAGAGTAATCTCACGTAATATATCAGCACACTAACTTCATATAAGTGTGTCCATCGATAAATTGAAAATATTATTAAATTAAAATTAAATATAAAAAAATTATACTTGAAGAATAAAAAGTGTTAATTTTATGAGCGTTTATGTAAAACATAAAAAATATATTGCCTTCGTGCAAACTTTAGGTTTAATATATCGTATGTGCAGACCCTTATTTTAGCCTCCGCCATCAAGAAGTGATTTCGGAAAAATGTACCCTGGGGATTCGAAAGCTTCTCCTCCTGTATATTATTTTACATATTGGTCTGCAAAGGCCAGCCACTGAATGCCCCGGAGCAAATAGGACGATTGCCAAGTATAACAACGAAATCATATTGGAAAACCAGTAGGGAACATTTACATACATACTGCGCGTTCAGGTGTTTGTTCACTTTGTAACAGATTTTACTTTTTCTAGATATTTATTTATATTATTACTATGGAGTACTGTATGTCTTGGTAGGTTGATTTCAAATTATCTAAAAATTTTACAATACGTTTTAAGGTGGTTGATTATTTAAATTAAAAACATGTCTTTCATTTATTATATTTAACACGTTGCATACGATGTATTACAACTTACAAGTCACTTTGCTAGTTAAATACCGTAATCAACTATTAGCCATGCAATATAGTAAAATGTCGAAATAAAATATATTGATATTAAATTTACTTTACAAATTTGTGTAACATTTTCTCTATTCGCGAGGATTGTTATGCAATGCAATATCTCAATTCTACTCCATATGTGTTGTTAAATTATTAATTTTAGACAGAACATTTAACGGCTTATAAAATAGGAGAGAAAAATTTTTCTTTGATAAACGTCATAGTGGGGCGTTAAAAGCAAAAGCGACCCTGTCCATCTAAGAAATACCGCGGAAAATCAAATAAATTCGATGATGGATTTCTAATAACTTGTTTTAATCCATTTTGGTATTTTTTTTTTATTAAATATGAGCCACTCACTTCTAAGATGGAGAGTAGCGTTTTTTCTTTTAACCCATCATATAAAATTAATAAAATATTCTGAATTGAATATAATTTTTTTTAATAAATACAATTAGAGAATTTGAGAAAAAAAGGAAGCGTGCCTACCGAATGAATGTTACACGAATTCTATTTCAGAAAGTTAAAGTTAACTTCCATCAAAATTCACTCTCACTCAGGTGGAAGATATTAATACGCAAATTTCGTTTAGCATAGCCGCTATACACAACACTATTCGAAGGCTTTTTCCACACTTTGAAACATCAGCTCAAAACTAACTTGTACAAAAAGAATCTATATCGATTTTAATTTCATATATTTTTTTTACCATGTCCGTTCTGAAAGATAATCAAATAGAATATGTGAACAATGTTGATCATATTTTATACATCGTGAGAATTAATTTTAAAATATTCTACATGTATGCTATCAGAATCACATTTAATGGATTTTCTATTATTATTAAACTATAAGAATTATAGCGCATATGAAATAGAGTCTACCTTCTTTATCATTTTTTTTGAAGTAGATACGTCGTCAGGGTGATTTATTGATGATTAAAAGCGCTGCTGTTTCAAAAATGCCAGCTGCATAAACATGTTTAAAACATTAAGATGCAGAACTGAATTCTTAGTGAGTTGGACGATTGGCTGACGACTAACCAATATGAAAAAAATATGTCAATATCAATTTGTATATTTAAAAAATCCATACGCTCCACTCAGAGCGCGTGTAGTTAATTTATTTTTATTCATAAAAAAATTAATTAAGGTAGCCTTAATTTAATATATAGCGATAATAACGGTAGAATGAAAAAATATTCAGTAACAGATCATATTTGAAAACATGTCTCTTAAATGGAACTTGTTCAATTTCCAGTTATCGCTGGTGCGTACGTAGTTTATGAAAACATCACGTATATCACAAAACATTGAAGAAAATCTTATACATTTTAATGTATCACTTTTACTCATAAAATATAATTTGAATTATCTCCTCTCGCTCCGTCCTCCTCTCCTCTCCCTTTCGCTGGTTAAGAGATTACTACGCCAAATTAAGCGGAGCGATTTGCCCTGCCCTCGTATTACCCCGGGTGATTGCAAGGGAAAAGCGACCCTATTTTAAACATTCTTCAAGGGTTTGTTTGCCAAGACGTGAAGTGTATCAAGGTGTTGCTTAATATTTCAAGTGCTTATGTGCCTTCTTGCGTAGTTACCTTTAACTGTCGCTTATGTACAATCTCGTATCTTCTTGCTACGGTGGGAAAATTCACTCGCCCAACGTAGAATTTGAGCTAAAAAAGGGTTTTTCGGACAAATATTTTCAAATTATTTTTTTTGTTTATAAAGACATAATATCACAAACAGATATTAACAAGTAAATAAACTACTCGCCTGGTAATCTGACATCGTTTGATGTATTGCATTATTATCAGAAACAGCGGCTTACTGAAATCAAGATAAAATAAAAGACGATCATTTGTAACGCATATTTTATTAATCCTCATAAAAGACGAACGTCTTAAATATCTTAAACACCAAAACAGTATTCTATATATACCACTAATTAGGTAGCCTTAAAAATACGTATTTATATAAATACGATAATATTATAATAAATAAGAATATAATAATCTATTTAAAATTGTTTTTATAAAATTAATGATTTTAAAAATTATACGTCCTAAGAGAATTATATTTAAATGGCGTGGTAGGCATCGAAGTATAGATTTAAATAAATATTCGAAAATTCATAAAATCGCTTATTTCTTTCCAAATATAAATATTTATATAGTGGTTCCCAGACGAATACCAACAGGGGAGACAACTATTAATTTAATATTAAGTAAAGCGGTAACTCAATCATTTTTTTTTAATTTTAAAATAGCAACACAATTATTATTTATTTAATTTTGTTCTGTTTGTTTGTCACAATGTGAAGATATATTTTGATAAATCGTTAAAAACAAGTTTATATAAACACATAGTATCAAATAATTAAACTCGTAGAGTATCTACTCTTTGTCTAGTCTATACCCAAGCGGGACCGTCGTGTAAGGTAACTAACGTAAGCAATATGAAATTGACGGGTTAATATACATATATTCTGATTAATAGCAGCTAAAATCATCATTCGATTAAAGTATTACTGAAAAAACCTAATAAATAAAGAAGATTATAACTTAATTATTTTTTCAAATTGATTTTTTAAATATCTAAAAGGATTTAATGATTAGTAACACGAAAAAAAGCTGTGTTGTATTCAAGGCAAATTAAAAAAAAAATACTTAGTTCATATCGGTTGAAGATTTTTCACATGACGTAGTGTCATGTTGTACTTTTGCTCGTAGACACTGGTGAGCACTTTGTACAACGGACAAGTAGAGAATATTTAAGCAGTCTTGAAACAGATGACAGTCACGTTCGCACTTTAAGGAAAAGACACCGCGGCAAGATAAGAAAAGAACACCCTGCCTGTGGCTCCGCTGGAACACATCTCCGCCATACTAGTGGAAATAAATTATTATAAAATTATAAATGTCTCATGAATTCTGACATTCATCGTACACTTCTGCCGACTGAAATTTGTGTGGCAATATTAAAAAATATTAAATAGTAAATTTAAAAAAATACAGCCGCTGACGCTGCTGACTATACATTATTGATTAATTCAGAAAACAACATATATTTAGAATTCAGCATCATCTTATAGATTTTTTTCTGATTTTTTTTTGTGATGTGTGAACACATGATTTTAGCTTGAATTATAGTCTACCACGATCACCTAATTTACCATTGATTCTCCTTCTTGAGAGCTACAATGCACACGTTGAAGATAATAATTAATAATTAAAATATATGATTTTTATCCAAAATAATTATACATACGAAATTCAGTTTTTAATTTATTTGTTATTTTTTAAGTCTTAAATACTATGTATGTATTAGCATATCTGTAATTTAACTGTAGTCTCGTAATAAAATCGTAATAAACTCATGATATATTCCTATTTAGATCCATAAAATAACTATAATACCCCTTGACTTTTTAATATTTAATTTAAAAAAAGGTTTTTTTATTATTATTTCTTACCTTAGATTATTAGGAATATGAACCAATACATGGTTTGATCGAAATAAATGAAGATTTTTAAATTTCGTGTGGTTTTGGAGAACAACAATCATGTTTTTTTGTTGTTGTATATTTACAGTTTTCCATCATGTAGCCATGTTAGCCGATAAAAACCAATTGCTTCACGATAATGTACTTACTCAAATTTCACCGCTTGTTTGTAAATTTTTGCCCAAAAACAACCAGTTTTTATGCCACAGCGTCCTTATTTGCCGGACATATCAATTCTAATTTCTTCATATTCACAAGATGAAAAAACGATGCTTTGTCAACACCGAGGAGATAAAAATAGAATTTCCGAAGTAGCTAAACACCACACCTAAAGATTTCGCGTGTTTTTTGATTAAACCAATTTCGTATTTCGATTTTTCTGAATGGGTAATTAGAATCTTGGATATTATGTAATTCATCAAGCTATATGTAACAGAATGTGCTTAAAATGTATGGTGTATCATGATATAGTACGTCGGGTTACGTAGAAATGTCATTCATTTAACCTAACGTTTTAACGGTGTCACGTGATGGAGATAATGGATATAACTTCAGTACGTGATTGAAATAATTCTCAGAAAGACTTCTTATAACGTGGTTTTCTTAATTTCATTATCTTCTTTTAGCATTTAAACGCTTCTTATAATTTATTTTTGATGTTCATTACAACCGTGCAGCTTCTTGACTAAACATTTTTAAATTATAATGGTATTATTTATTATAAACAATTATTTTTTTATAAAACATGTTTTGATGAATAAAACCTTTTTTGCTGATTAATATTTTCAGTCAAGAAACTGTCTATTATCAACGTAGTTATCTACAATATGTAATTATATCGATATAATAGCTTTCCGTTGCGGATTAGCGGGAGACAATATTCAGCTACAATTAATTATGTGTAATTTAATAAATCTATATGTATTTTTAACATTTAATTTTTTATATACATATAACATATTGAATGTACGGCGCGGTATATATGTAATAATACATGTTAAATTCCCGTTAACATTGGCAGAACTTCTCAACCGGTGTCCCCTGACGAGATTGCAGGTCTGCCGTAAGATTGTAAATGTGAAATAATGAATAATAAAAATTAAACATAAAAAATTAAGACTTTCAGGTGTGCATTTTAAATCCATAATAACCTTGTAAATGCAACATACCGTATAAATTACGCATCTTATAAGTCTGTCGTGTTATATCAGAATCACTGAGTCACCCAGAAAGAATCACTCAGAATCACTGAGTTTGTGATTAAGGAACTTAAAAGTAATATTGTATTATACGTGGAGCTGTGATGCAATTTGATAATAATGATAAAAGTATTGTAAACACATATTTAGAATAATAACTTAACGATATTGCCATACAGCGAAAATATATTTTTGTAATTGTATATCATCTTATTGTAATCTTATTATATGCATTGTAGTTATATTTGGAGCTAAAAGCCATAATGATTACATACATTGTCATTTTTGTTTTCAATTTACATGGCAAGTAATGTGGAATATACCCCGAGTAACACCTCTATATATGATAAAGCGCTATATGAAACAGCGCTAAATGGGACAATTTCAACACAAAATCGAGAGGGGAAAATATACTAAGAGTAAAGAAAGTTTCATTTATATTTTACAAAATTTAAACTATCCGTTACAAATTGATCAACGAATCCGGTTGTCATTATTAAACTTTTACTTATACATTAGCTTTTCATAACTTCGGATAGAAGTGTGATATATTAAGTTATGAAATAATTATCACTTTTGAAAAATTAAAAAAATACGCTTAATCAAATTATTATTGAACGATATTTTATTGCTTAAATAATTATATTCATTACGCTATTTCCTAGATTCAAAAGCAGCAGTTGATATACGTTTATCAGAGAATAATATGCATTTGTATAATAGTTCGGGGTGTATTTACGGTAAAATTAATATTATGTAGAATGGAATTAATATAGAAGCACACAACACACGGCAAGAAATATAAGCTTGGCATTTGAATAATCTAACTAGACAATATTATAGCTACACCTGCTGTTGTGAATTTAAATCAGTTAATTGTAAATGCACAAATACAGTAAGTACAGATAGCAAATAAGCACGTTATGTGTGTTCTGAATAATAATCTGAGACTGTATTAGCCGCAATCTGAATACAGCGATCTCCATAAGTAAGTAATAAAACAGCGGAATAAGCGAATGAAACCTTATATATACATACATATACACTGATAATAACATTGTGATAATTTTGATTACTACCACGAGTTATTTTATTACAATGCTCGCACATAACTATATTTGTAATACCAGTACAGATTATAATTACAGTTAGTCTTTTAATTACGACTGCCTCATCTTACAATTACTTGCACTTATGATAACAAAATTACAGTCATAAATAAGTTGATTTATTACTGATTGACTGACTCCGTAAGCAATGAAATTTGTACGTAGTGCAAATGAGACTTACTACTATTATTAAAATGCGAGCGATATGTTGAATACACAACTCATTGAATAAAATAATACCTTCAACGCACAACCACATACATATAATCAATGTAATTTTTAGGCGAGTTATGCTAGGTTACATTTTTTAAAATGAAAACACGAAATGTGAAGTTACTCGTGAAAAGGGGGGTATGTTAGTTATTCATAATAAATGTATTTTGTCTATAAAAAATAACGGAGGTTTATGATTGTTTATTTTATAAAAATATTGATACATTAATTCTGATTTTTTTTCATTTTACGACCAAAGCGGTGGAGTGTAACCCGTTGTATGTCGAGACTGACTGAACATTGTTTCTTTGATTTCGTGGCTTTCTTCGCTTGGAAAGAATACCTTATAAGCAGCCGTATATATTAATTTTTTCTTGTAAATACATAATAAATGGGAACGCAGTGTTTGGAGACTAAGCTGGATAAACGCAATCAGCAAGGATCTAGGTACGCTGGACACTCGTAACGGGACAATGATTTTTCAGGATATATCGTAATATTCTAGCCTCGCGGTTGTGTGGCCACGCCAAAAATGACTCTAAACGTAAATAAATAATAAAACAAATGTGCTTTTCATATCCTCGTATTGTTCAATTATGTGGAAAAGTTGGCTAAATTTAAAATTTACTTTTTACATTTAATTAAAGACTGGAAAACACTTGATTTTTCGTATGTATTATTGATTTAAGATTATCGGTTTTTATTTTTTTATTAAGTATTCATTGATTAAAATTATTCAATACTAAGTTATCGTATATGAAAAGGAGTTCATGTAAAAAACGAGATAAAATTTACGTGACTTGTATATTTTTCGGTTATTAAGTAAAAAAAATAATGTTGAAGAATGTAAATCCACGATGTTTTAACATACAAATTGAAAATCGGCGATCCGCACTCTGAGCAGAGTCTGTTCGCAGGAAAACATTGCGGTCGCCCACGAATTTAGTATCTACTTACTTTCCTCTTTCCTCGAGAGAGAGGAAAAGCCGCTCGGATAGGTAGCAACATTACGTTTTATGGCACCTTATTTTCTACAGGAAACGGAAGTTTGGTAAGTGTGATCGGATTCAAGATCGCAGTTTGCGTATCAGATTCGTTGCGTCATCCCGTCAGATAAAGTTCATCCATAAATAATGTTCGTTAAATTTGCATAATATCAGCTCTCCTTGTTGTATTATCTATAATGCCGTTCGCTTGCTCGAGTAAAAAGATCGGCGGAAAGTTTGGGGGTCATATCACAGAAGCTGTGACTGGAGAATTTATTTATACAGTTACCTAATAATAATTATGTATACTAAATAAAAATCTGAAAATGCAGGACTGGATGCCCATTGGGTTGAGTAATTGTCTGAC
>JAGVSQ010000332.1:0-41433 GCA_022683975.1 Rhyacophila evoluta
ATTTTTACAAAAAACATATATTTTATTTATGCCAACTTAATAAAATCGCTATAGAGTATAGTTTTAGTTGATTATGATATGCAATAGAGTTTTTGATTTCTAATTAACAAAATCTTTTTATATTAACACGTTTTATAAAATATTATAACACCTTCGGTTCACAGTCAAGTGTTTCTGACGTTGGCCAACCTGCATACTTGCCGGAATGTTTTGGCGCGAATAAAAACTGAAATGCCTCGTCTCACCGGATATACATTTTTTCGTTAACGATTCTTTAAGTCGATTTATAAATGCTTTTTCAAAATAATTTGTGTTTTATAAACAACAAAAATATTTTTATAACAGCGATGGCGCATTTTATTTATTTATTATATAACCTGTTATTTTACAGTTCGGTAACAATGAATTAAATAAATATTTTTCTGTATATATTCTATGTCGTCACGAAAGATCTATGTTTAAAAGTTCATAGTATGTATATAAGGATTTATAAATATAATATAAACTTTCAAGTATTTTTTATTATTCGAAAGCATTTAAGCCACTTTGCGCCAATTTTATATAATTTATAGTGTTTACCATATGTTTATTTGGTTTATTTATTATCCAATAGTAAAGAATAATTATTCTTAAAAAAATTGAATGCGTTATCTTTCTGGGTAATTTATTGAAATAAATTGATATTTCGGAAGTAAAAATCTTGTATTAAATGGAATAATCAGGCGCCACATAAAAGGATGTAGTATCACGTAATGCTGTCTTATAATATAAAATACATCCGTTTCCGGTGAAAAGAGAAGCAAAAGCTAAGAAATAACTTATCTAAATGGAATGCTATGGGTGCCACTATTTATTGGTTTCTCAGCTTCTCGAAATTAAATTATGTTTCTAAAAATATTTACTCGTATATAAAACGTGTAATAAATATTGCATAAAAAAATCGTGTTATAATTGCTCTAACATTAAAGATAACATTTTTTTTGTGAAAAAGTTTTTGTAACATTTCATAACCCTCAACAGTTTGAAAAGCTAGACAAAAGCTTGATCGATTTAGTCATAAATTTAATCGCCAGATAACAATCATAGATTCTCTCATGTACTTTATTAATTATCAAATCGTTTTAGTTGGCAGCGCCAAATCGTCACATATCCGTCAAAGATGTCCTATCGTCGTTTTTTTTTATTTCCTTGCTTAGTTCCAGGATTCCAGCGGCTGCATTCCATGTATTATTACAGCCGCTCATGATACAAGAAGAAGGATAATTTACGAAAGCAGTTTGTATGAAAATAAGCTGCGATTATTTTAAAACTACTCGAAGATGTCCCGAGGCAAAATTCTTCAATGAATGCTGCCACATCTAGACGAGCCGCGTTCGGTACACTTATATTGTAAATATTTTACTGCATAAAGGATACTTAAGTATTATCTGGTACATTAAAAGTATATAATAAAGATGTTAATGACTAAATTACTTTTATATACCTATAATATTTTTATTTACTATATGTAGAATATAGCACTTATAGTACTGAGTGACAAATAAATTAAGTGTATACCATATTAAATCAATCGATTTTCCTAGTATCACATTTTCACAGAAGATACTTTTTACAATTTGTAACTATTATTTAACTTTTTAGTTTCCATACAACAAGATTATTCATTTTAGATGTACGGTAATCGTACAGAAACTCTGTACGATTAGTTTGGGTTTTTTTACCAATATATAAACATATTAATAAATATTTAGTAAGTTTATCAAGTGGTAAATTAGTAAAGTAAATCTAGATGAAAAAATGTTTTTTTTTTTCGTATTCTGATTCAAAACACTTATTTATAAAAAATAATGAGATGTATATAATTTGTTATACCTTGAAATGTCAAGGAAGTAATATTAAATGTTTATTTGCAGAAAATTTGAGGCTTTAATGATAGAATGAAAATAAATATTAAGTTACTTTATTTATTATTTAATCCATTTTTATGTTATTTGTATCATTATCCATTTTTTTTTTACCTATTGATTGCAAAGAATCATTCTAAATGTATTATGTTTTTTATATATCTGATGTAAAGTCAGGAGGTGATATTTCTTTTTACGAGGTCGTCAGTCAATCAATTCACTTTTACTTTAACGTTGTCATTATTTAGCTATTGTTGATCAGAGTGCGGAATATTCTCCGAGTCTTGGCATCTTGATTCTTGATGATGTTTTCGTGCTGCTCTGAGGCGTTTCAGTGCTATAAAACGAGTATGCTGTAGGCATAATATTTTCATTGGTGTTACCGTAAAATTTATCCAGGAGGATTAAAAATAATTGTTTTCAAATACCAACAAAATATATTATAATAATATCAAACTAAAATGTGTTGAATTGTGAAGAATATCTTATAAAATATACGCGCTCCTTAATATCGCATAGTAATTAATACTTATGGCTTGCATAATGAGAAGTTTTGTTCGAACGGCGTTATCTTTACGGTGCAGTGTCTTTTTCTTCAAGACTACAATCTTCCATATTTAACGAAAAAATTTCAAACGGTGCTTAATTGCATTTGGATTTTTTTATTTACCCTTGTCAATTAATATGTATTTTCCATACATATAAACCGAATTCTCATCAATATTTTGATTCTTTCAAATTGTTAACCCTTGTCTGTAAAGCAACAAAATATCGTCGTTCGTGATATCATGAATATGAAAAATAGTATGTTTAATGATAATAATAATATTTTTTTTACATGAAAAATAACTATGCGTAGTTTTATGTAGTCGATTTCTTCTTGAAATTATTGTAAGATTCCTAAAAACATCATAACTACCAAAAAGTTTACATATTTCACTGCAATCTTAATTTAACCCATAAAAGACTACGAACGTAATACTACGTCCGACCGTATATCTCGGAAACTGGTATTTCTTATTATAATATACATCTTTTTAATAACTATTGGATACGTCTAAAGATATTTTGAAAACATTAGGATATTATCATATATACCAACCGACATGTATCAAAATGAAATGTGCTACTAAAAAACTCACTCTTCAAAGGGTTAGTAATATTGATAAAAATAGCGGTCGGACAAGAGCTTTTATGAATGTAATTTAAAAATGTGTGCGTACAAATAAACGCGCTAGTAGATAAAAGAATCTACATTAGATTGTTTCATTTTATGGCTATTTTAGTACGCCACTAAAATTATGTGGTTTTGCGAGGCTAAATGCAACTGGAGCATCGCGCTTTGTTAAATATTAAATTACATCAGGTATGTCGCAACAACATAAAAAGAGCTTTCTGCTTCGTAAGCACTGTGAACTATCTAAATATAATTTTTTAATGTTTCTATATATATATGTAGCTTTACTACATCATAAGGTATTTTTTATTTTAGTCACGTTATTTTTTTAAATTGAAATTTACTCATTATCTTTTTACGATGTCCGCTGTCAGTTCTAAACGGAAACACATAATATAAATTTCAATTATTAAAATATCATATTAAACTAATAAAGTGTAATGAATTAATATGTGTGTAATATTACTCTACATTTAGCCAAATCTATATGGGTTATTTTATAAAACGTAACATTTTGTTGACACATTTATAAACTGAAAACAATGCATTATATTACTAGAAAATTTTCGCGAGAAAAGAATTTAATTGGCTTCAATGAAACTGAGTGACATAATATGTTATATTTTAACTGAAATATTATTTTTAGTACATGTTTGATATAAAATTTGTTTATATATCAATTGATTTTTTTGGATATATGGAGGAAGTATGATTATAGATTTGAATATAATAAAAATATTAGACAAACTTAGTGATTGATTGGTAATAGGTTTTTGAGGGTGTAGATTATAACATATTTTTAGATATTCAACGTTGCACGATAGTGAAATGAAAAATATAACATATTTTTTAACGATAATACGTCGAGAAAATATTTTTATTTAATTTACAGAATAATTTAAGTTTACTAAAAAGGTCATTATTCATATTTTTACGTTAAAATTTTTCTTAGAAATCCATTAGTAATAATATTTTATTTAGAAATGGTATTTTGATACATGTTTGTTAATAAACTTCGATACTAAGAATTATCTTTCCGTGGGTTAATAGTTCCACTAAAAATATGTAGACGTAAATAAATACATTTTTATAATATGCATTTTTGACAACTCGCCATATGAATAATTATATTTTGAACATCCTGTTTATTTGTACTATTAACGATAATTTCCTATCTAACTAGAATACAAGTTATCGACATAAGATTAGTTTATGAATATTCCATATCATATTATAGATTCTTCTGTAAAATTTGCATATTTTTTTGGAGTTTGATTTGCTAAAAAATAATGATCCTTGCTTAGCAACCAAAGAAGAGGGCAAGCCGTTTTCTTAGTCGTAGCTACTACAAGAGTCTCTGCGTATTATAGGTAAGCACTGTTTAAATGATTGCGACATTAATACAGTTATAAAGAATTTCAACATTGTGTTATTCTTAGAATGACGCGAAAGCAGTCGTGTTTACTTGTTTTTTTGTGTATCGATTGGTTTTTTGCTATCGGTGGTTTACATGGACACATCTGATTAAATTTTATGTGGTACTGTAATATAATCAAAGTTCTCTTTATAGAATTCAGGTAAGATAGAAAATATAGTATACCACTACCCAACATAATTATATATTATATCATGTTGGTAAATTCATTGAAAGATGAATTATGGTACGCACTGTTGAAATCCATATAAACTTTATGAATTTATATCTCACCATAAATCTTACAATAACTTATCCTGCTGGAAAATTTTTAAGCACGTTTTATTGCAAAATGTGATAGAAATGTTGTAAAATTCATAAGAAAATTACTTGTTTACTTACATGAAACCAGTATTATTTATCGTTATACAAATTTTACATATAATAATTCACAGTTTACTTATTTAGCAATCATAAATTTGCTATTATATTATGTGTTATATAGTATATGATGTACTTTCTTTAAGGTTATTCTATTACAGGAAGGTAAACATCATAATTGTATAAAATAGCATTGTCTTATAGAGACGGAGTTTTTCAAATATTTATCCGCCATTGTTGTGACTTTCAATTTATTTTTATTCTAAAACTGTTCTTTATAATTCAGTTTTATTGAAGTTTATAACTAAATGCTTAAGAACTTTAAAAGTTAAACATTAAGAAAAATTAATTTTCAAATAAAATATAATATACATTGTTATATCATTAACTATTATAATATTATTCCAACTACGTATCATTCTTATTGTTTTAGAGTTAATTTAAATTTGAAAATGATACTATTAATATATTTCACCATAGAAATTAAATTCCAATAAATATTTTACACCAAATAGTATTTTGTTTAGTCAACTATTACCATTGATTTGTAATAAACTACGACAAAAATATAATTCATCTCTGTTTTATTTCACATTCTGTGAGGGACTAAATATATCTATAATATTCGTATGTGAAATGTCACAGTATGAAATTTTTATTCCTTGTGAGCTAATAAGTATCTTGAGGTTAGAAACGTAGAAAAATAATGGATTATAAACAATCTACTATATCCATGTAAATCTCCCGTCACACGTTTCATTCAATGTCCTGCCCACTCTCTCAGCACACAACAGCCACGATGCATATAAATACAATAACAGAATATAAAGTGGACGTCATAAAACTCATAAATAATGATTATGTAGCTAGGAGACAATGTTGTATCGCTATTTATAACTTGTAGTCGACCATTTTGTGGCGTAAAGATCAATATCCGCACATAAATTGGGTTCAAGTGTACATAAATTCAGTGTTATTTCATATTATATTACACTTCGAGATTTCGCATAATATACTACGCGCTAATAAAGTTCTTGGGAGGTCGGTCTAGAGATACGCTTTGCCCAATTTGCTTGAGTTATGCCACGGTATACGCGCACGTGAAATAGCAGGTGTTAAATATAAAATCATTTGATTATTTATTCATAATCCAATTAAATTCAAAAGAATAAAATAATAAGTATTTGACAATGATACGTTTTTTAAAAATGGTTCATGATAATGTTTGCCCCAATTTGCTCCAAATAGCCCGTGCTGTGATTCATCCTCAGTGGGCCGCATTGTTAGTTGTCTTTGGAAACTATCAAGATCTAGAAAATGAGCATATTAATAAAGTTATACCAAGCAGGTAAGTATTTGCGTTGTTTTCATACGGGAAATAGAAAAAAAAAGTGCATCTTTATAAAAGTATAGATTATCATTTTTACGAGATCACTCTGTAAAATTTCTTTCTTGGACATATATCGGCACATTTTTTTTGTATATACTTAACTTTCATTACGCCACAGTATGCGTGTTAAAGCATTTTAAAACGTAGTGGGTATAGCATTATGGTTTGTAACCTTAGTAATCCTTCCATACGACAACAGTCTACCAACAGTGGTGTATTAAAAAGTAATAAAACACTAATACTAATACGTAAAACATTCCTATCTTAATGCTGTGTTATATAATATTATATTTATGGCAATTTTATACTCAAATAACTTAGTTTCTACTTGACTATGCACTGTTAATTAACAAAAATCATGCTGTGCCATCACCAAAACATACCACATAGCCGAATGTCTCCCAAACGTAAATAAATATAATATATATGTGGATATTATCAGTGATTATTATGTAAAATATCAATTAAAATTTGAAGCCCACCACCTTCCATATATAGAAATATTAATCAAAAAACAAATCAAGTCCTGTTAATGTGAAAGTAATTATGTATTTGAATTATGTTAAAAGAAAACCGTGTTCGTAGAATTTGTTGTGCCAAGAAAAATATAAAAAATGATGTTTATTATATTTTATTTTTACAAACTTTAGTGTTTTCTCAAAAAAAATTGTGTAAGTACATAAAATGTACATTTTATATATAGTTTTAGTAAGTATTAATTGATAAATTATTTCACTGCTATTAAATGAACAATCAACGATAATCATATAAATGTAAATAAATAAATGATCAGCAGCTTAATATTTTGGGTCTACTAATTTATGTCTTCACACAAAAAAATACACGCCATACGTGCATTTAATATAATGTCTATATTTAAAGTACACTTATATTATATCATCTCGTATGAAACTCGTCAAAAATGTTTAGCATATTTCAGGGCTGCCTGAATGATGTTTTATTTTAAGGAACAATTTCCTTGAAATTCACTTGAGCTTTCATAAGCAGTATGCACTACATCTGCGTTTTCAATTAACAGCAGTGTTCTGAACTTTCCCGTATATTAATTATTTATTATAACATATACAAATACGGGATTAAGCAGAATATTAAGGTTTTATAGAAGTATTATTTCCGATCCCTGATAAAAATGTTTTGTTACATAATATGTTAAATTTGGTTGATATCAATTGAAAAGTAAATGTAATGAATCTTTCACTGTTGATTGTTCTAGACTAGACTTTACTATATCACATCTGGAAATGAATCAGACCAATAAAAATGACTAAGTTCGCTGTGGTACAACATTCTGTATAACATAATAAAAATATTGATAGTTTATCATACGTTATTTATTAAATATCAAATGCATCAACTTATCGTTAAAAATAGCCTTGCATTGACGATAAAAATGGTTTGAGACAATCGTTTCATAATAATTACACAATTTGGTCATTAATATTTTCATATTGGTTAATTATATTTTAAAGGTTTTTTGAAAGCTACGTGCCCTTTTGAAATGATGTATAATTCCTTTACGAGACTGGTTGTAGGTTGTAACAAAGCTCGCCAAGAGATATATTTGCAGTGCTTTGGCGGAGTAATTTTTCACGTAAGCAAGCGAATCAAAATGTAAATTTATATCGTATCGAGCGATTGATTACATATTAGCAAGAGGCAAACATTTACTCGGATAATAATTACGGCTATCACTTATCAACTTCGAGCTTGCTGCAAATAAAATGGCAGCTATTAAGTGGATAATATATTTTTTCCGGCTTATACGATGAGAAAACAAGAGTTCTGATTTTCTGTGTATTGATGTAACATTCAAGTCCTGATGACTATCTTATAAATTTTGCAATTAAAGATAGTATGCATTTCACATTACAGATGTAGTAATAAAAATATGTTTAAAAAAATGTTCAAAAACAGACTCATTTCGTCAGAGATATGTCGAGGGTGGATCAATGGCTCTATGTTATTATAATATATTGCACAGATTTAAAAAATGTAAAAATTCACGTTCACAAAATTTAGCTCCAAAATCATGATATACCAATTCCACTAATCAAAAAAATCCTTCTGAATGGTTTAATATTGCCTAGATTGATCTGATATTTAAATTTTATTTTGTCCAAATTTTTAATCCAAAAACATGGAAAAATATACATTTAAGTTAAGATGGTAAGGGGTTTCACATATGGGAGTTTACCAGTTTTAAATAATTTAGAAGGATCTTTGAGTGCATACATATATCATATTTTTTCTGTTGTGATAATAAATAATGAATAAGTGTATAATATCTACTTATCTACAATACATTAAAATCTTGATGGTTGATTGAAAAACTATGAAGGTAGCAGCCGACTTTTCTCGTTTTTATATTATAATATTATGCTAAAGTATCGGAATTTAAAAAAAATATGTTAAACATGTTGTGTATTATAAGTCAATATATTTTATTTAAGAATGCGTTTTTTATTTACAGATATATCTATAATAGAAAGCTACGGGTATAATTATGATGGCGAAACTTTAAACGATATACGTAAACGAGTATATTATTTATACGAACACGAGAAAGTTACATTTATTTTATAAAATAAACATTTTTAAATATTTTATTTTCGATTTACTATATTATTATTTACATACCTTGTTGACTAGAAGTGTACAAGTCCTTAAAGGGTCATTGATACCATCGTGTCCTTTTAGGTTTGTTTCAAAGCTCATTGTGTTCACGTCATTGGTTTAGTGTTGCCTAATACGAGTAGCCAGAGCAGTATTGTAATTTAATAAATATTCAATATCGACCAAAAAACTTTCTTTTTCTTCTTTATTCCGTGCAACAATTTTTTAATTACCTTTTCTCACAATAATGTTATTTTAAAAATCGTTAATTCTTATTGTACTCGACTTTATAATATTTGTAAATATTTCATAAAAATTTAATTTTTATTATTTGGTATAGTAGTCAAATTTAGTATACACCTAGCAAATATTTTCTCGTTATGTAGAATAATTGATGGATATGGATATTTATTTTGCATAAAAAAATATAATTAATTATTTTCATGATGTCCGCTCTGAAAGTGGAGCATTTGGATATAAACTATATGGATCTGTTTAAATGAAAAAAATTCTCTTTAGCTGTAATTTTCACGAGTTGAAGCTAATTGCTCGATCCACTTTAGATTCAGTCCTTATGGATTTACAAATTTAACGTCTGTGGAATTCAAGCCCGCGATCTCCGGCAGTGATGCACGCACGCCTACTTTTCGGCCACCGGGCGGATAACAATTGAATGCGATTTTTTTTTTACGGAATAAAGAATATATTTACGCATAAGAAGATCTTGGAAGATATTTATTGAGTAGGAGTTTACTGGTAAAAATCTATTGTAAGATTTTTGAATATTACAATTATTATTTCTAAATGAATATGGTGTTTTAATCATTCTTAGAAGACATCTATCTATATTCATTATCATGAATTTTAGTATACATACTACCATTATGATAACGATAGTAAAATGAGAATGATATAAATTTAAAACACAATTGCAAAGTGTAAAACTTTTTTGGTGTTTGTGTAAATACCCCATATTTATAATTTTATAAGACGTTGTTATGCAGTTATGTATTTGTTAATAACTAGTAGTAATTAATTAAGTAAAGATCTGGTTAGCTCTATTTATTTTTTTATTCTATAAAAGATGTTTGTCTCCCTGGTTATCGTAGTTGGTAGCGTGCGCGCCTAGCAATTCGGGGAATGCTGGTTTGATTCTCCATCTAGTCGGATTTTAAAAATCTGAAAATGCAGGACTGGATGCCCATTGGGTTGAGTAATTGTCTGATAAACGATTCGCCTGAAAAAAACCTGTCAAGACGTTTTCACATTGCGGAGATCCATATAATCCACTTTCGGAGTGATTTTCTTCACACTCTGTGGATCCATATGCTCCACTTTGGGAGCAAACATGGTACAAAAAAAAGATGTTCAAATTGAAAAAAATAATTCTAAGGAGATTTAATAAGTAATATGACTAAAAACAACGCTATTTTAATCTAAATATTATGAATGAAATATTTTTACTTCAAATTCATCCCTGTTTCTGGAGTCTATGGATGATCATTTATCGATACCATACTGGGTTTTGTTTCAATATGGTGCATTTGCACAATAGTATTACAGAAACCTAATAGGTACCACCCCAATAGAGTTTCAAATACCTTGTCGCATGCAATTAGCTTCCTGATGTGAAATGGCTTGATAAATGACTATCCAGTATTTGATTGAAATAGTAGAAATAGTAGAATGGCTTCTGGTTTCGGGTAATTTACTGATTAAGGGTTTTGCTGATTTGAAAAAATAAATAATAATTTCATATTTTTTACCGAATTTAATAAACTGTCAAATAGGCAGGCATTCGACCAAGCTGACCCCTTAATAGCGAAATTAATTCATATTAGATCACACCGGTAGTCAAATTGATATACACACGGGCTTGCGAATCCTTCGGCGCCAGAAGTCATGGGTTTTCTACGTTAGCTGCAATAAAAAGCCAAGATCTGGGTGCCTAATAGTGATGACTGATTGAAATAATATAAAGTAAACATAATATATAGTTGTTCCATATTTGGTGTGGATATGTAAAAAAAGTGACATGCTTTAAAAAAAAACAATTTCATCAGGTATATACGAATTTAATATTAAATTAATTATTACTTGCTTATTAATAACCATAATATAAACCTAAAAATGTTTTCAAATGTCTCGATACGATGCCTTAGATTTGAGCCACAATAGTTTTTATATAACCAAAAAATATCCATTATTACATTGAATTTATTTTATTATTAATATATGAGCAAATTTTCAAAATTTTATTTGTGTAGTTGTGTAAAATAATAATCAAATACAGTCTGTGGTGCATTTTGAAAACAAAGGGCATAAAGCGCCTGAAACTGAAACAAACTGGGCGACTGATAAAGTATAATAATAAGATTCAACAATCGCGTGGAGTGAAATACTTATGAAGAGGTTTTGGTCTAGTACTCAATTGATACAGGCAGATGATGATAGTGATGAATTGCATAATACTGTAAAACTTATTTTTTATTAATTACATGTTATTGTAAAAAAATCTTATTTTTTAAATGAATGATATAGTATACTGACTATACAGCTTTTGATTGCTAACCATTTCCGGCGATATATCAAACGGTTATGTGGCAACGAATAATACAACTATATAAGAACTTTTTACTCAAAATGATATGGCTATTTGTATTATTTAACTTAACCGTTTACTCACATCCAAGTTTCACATGACCATTGTGAGTCTAAGAATTAATCACGCGCGTTTGTTCCGTTAGACCTTTTTAATTTAGTAATAATTGCAGCGAGCCAAGTCGTGATACTGGCCATAGTTGTTACACTGAAAAGGTTGTGAAGGTGATGTACCACTTTTTACACGAGAAAGCAATTTAAAAATTCCACTTGTAGTGCGCGCCTTCCCATAAGCAATACATCGATAAAACTTATTGAGCATTCTTTGTCTTATATAGATTTGTCCAACAAGAGCTATGCAGCGGACGTTGAACAATATAATCTACATTAGATAATATTACATCCTTTGAACACAGTAGTGATGTCCGCAAAATCTAATTAAGATGGGCATTGTTTTGAAGATTGCGACATAAATCAGGGGGCACTAACAATTGCATACAGTTAAACATGACAGAACAATCTATTACAGAGTATGAATAGAGAAGTACTTTCGTACTAATAACTAATTTTATCCATGCGATGAATGTATCATTTAAGAAATCAGAAGTCCATTGAACTGCAATCATTTTTTTAGACCCATTGAGTCACGTTAATAATTTTAGAATTAATAAATACGCTTGCAAGTCCTTGGAAAAATATCTTTTGGTTTAAATGTACTTTGGAATTGTGATTGGTCTTATCGATTCTTCAATTAAGCTATGCCAGATAGGTTTCATATGATATCTACTTGTGTGGGTTTCAAATATCAATAAAACGGTAGTACTGTATATACATGATTGCAAAAATCCTTTCACCAAAGATCTATTCTACGTAATCATACATTGAATCGATATATTCATATACGCAATATGATTGAAACTTCTTTGATCATAGATTTATCATCCTCGCTACCACAGGAAGCTGAAAAACGTAGGCAGTATTTCAATTATTCAATAAACAGAATATATACACGATAAAATATAACAAAAATCAAAGTTGTACATTGAATATGCCATAGACGATGGCTTGAAGGAAAAAATAGAGTTAGAATACCAAAAGTTAGATCTTGGATAGCGTGGAAAAAATATTTTTTTTTAAATGAGTGAGTGCTAAAGATTATCGAATAAAAAATATACTATAAAAATTCGGGGATTCCATATTATGATCCATAAAATAAAGATGTAACACAGTAGCCATTATCCTCTGTGGTAAAACAGGTAAAGTTAAAATGAGGAATAAATTCATGATTATTTTATCATTATCAAATATAAATAAAAAAGTTTCTTATAAAGGACGTAAGATCTAAACTGTACGAGTAATAAAATGAAAATATTTACTTAAAAATAAAAAAGAAAATTTCTGAAAAATAAGTATTTAGAACTATTTACAATGTTACGAACTTTCCTCTTCAATTACCTGGGCGTTGGTGCGAGATTTTTAAGAAACTGTGATACACAGGACTTCAGAAGATCCGTAAATAAAGTTTTCTAAAGAGTAATAACAATATTAAGGCTATCATGCAGAATGTAACGGAGTATTCAACATCTTCAGCTAGATAAAATTGCCCTCTGTTGTGTATGAGTCGGGTTTTATTCATTGCATAGTGTTTTTAAGAAGTTTTAAATATGACATCTTATGAAATCCAAATTTCTATTAACTGTTCTCACAATATGTAAGACAAGGAAAAGAACTTTTAGTCTGTACTTTAAATTAAATAAATACATAGATATTATATTCACAATTTATACTATTTAAGTTCATACTAATAATTATTGTTAATTATAAGTCATTATTTTTGAATATTATATTTCATAAAAAAAATATTTTCCTTGAATACTTAGTGTATAATATAAAAATATGCTATTAAATTATTAATTACGGAGATATATAATTTTCTGATTTCAACCCATGACCCGAGTTGGAAAGGTGAAGATACCGAACGATGACATTCGAAGTATTTTTTTATAATAAATAATTTAAAAATAATCTTGGTTCCACCCACATCAGATATTTACTAGTGGGTGTAGGATAAAATATTTTATGCGTGATAATATTTTAGTGAACATTTAAGCACCTTACATAAATTTCGTTTTGGAATGTTTTATGATAGACGAATCGCATAATATTAAGAGTCTACAATCGATTTAAGCTATTTGAAATAACAAAATAAAATAAACACACTCGTTAATGAGATTTTTGATCGAACTATAAAGTTTATTTATAGTCATAATTATATTATTACTAAAATAGATTTTGTCTGTTGAAAATATTTGTTTCAACTTGTAGAAATAAATACCGTTCAAATATCACTGCAGTCAAAAGAATATGGACCATATGGCTTGTGACAGAAACGTTTTTTACGAGGATTAGTTTTGAACCAATTGCAGAAGCATTGGTTGTACACGACCTACATTTAAATATACGTTAAATACATTTTTTAAGAAATCACGGCATATTAAAAACTAACTTGTGTTTACTAATTATTACTATATTAGTTATTGAAAAAATAACATCGATTCAACGATATTAGCAAATTACGCAAACTAAAACGGGATGAAATGCTATATCCATTATATATTTCATGATATTTAAAACTTATAAGATCATTGCTTTGAAACAATAACAGCTGGTAACTGTATGGGAGCAAATTAAAAATTACGGGAAGCAATTTTCAAAAATAAGTAAAGCTAGCGATGTGACACGAGTCGGCAGTCGTGCAAATCGATTTTATCCGCATTGCTCATTCGACCACATTAATCCCTTTTTATGAACGTTTTTTCTTTGCACTGTTTGTTCTTTATTCACGTCACTCAAATTTTAGAACAATTTCACATTGCTGATGCTACAAAGTCACAGTTTTTTTAAATGAACTATTTTTTGTCTTACTTTAGTGACATCATTATCGACCAATAATTATTATTTTATAAATCCATTGCTATCTTAATATTTCTGTAATTTATGAATTCAGCATCTAATACTATTGGAAGTAGGCGTCTTCTTTTTCTTTCTTTTTTATGCATCGCAATATGATAAATGTGATGACAAATCGGCGAACATTTATATGCCATGAAGTGTTAATGACTAATTTATAAATATTAATAATTTGAAGAAAAATGTGAGAATGTCGTTTCTTTTCTGTTATTTTTACGATTCTTTACATTTTTGACTATTATTTAAATTAAACGAAATGAAAGTTGAACTTATCACCCAGCCTTCTATTGTAAGATAGTATTATTTATGGATAATATTTAAATTATAAAACCTTAGACTTAGATTAAAAAAACACAAACTATCATCAAGTAGATACAATAAATTAAATATTATATGTCCTATGTTGCTTTAATTACCATTGAACATTTGTAATTTTTAATCTTAATCTTATTCAAAATTTGTAAACTTCTGTATTAGTCGTTATTTGTGAGCTTTTTAATTTCAATATTCTCTGTATTCACGAACGTTTAAGTATACATCAGCTAAAACTATGAAGCCTCCTTTCTTAATTTGTATTTTTTTATTGATAATATTTAATATCATAAACTTCTTTTGAATTAAAAATTGTATATTTATTAATCGAATTATCTATTCATTTGTCACCGTTTGAACATATTTTATAAAAACGGTTTTTTATCTGGTGACATAAAGTCATAAAGTTTTACGAGATGGTAATTACTACTAATTACATTTAAAGAACTCCCGTCCAAATTTAAAAACATTTTTGGTTCGACTAATTTATTTTATATGCTAATAGCTTGTGCCAGAATTAATTGATTTGGTTTGATACAAAGCAAAGGTGGATAAATATTGTGTTGGATTAAGAGATTATATATCTCATGTTACGATACTGAGGTAAAAACAACATTGCAGGGATTTAATTATACGAATCGACCTTGTCTAATTATCTGTATGGGCGATTTATATGATTACTTTTTTGTTTATCGTAAATATAATTTAATTCGTAATAAGAATAACGCAGGGCAATATAAACTTTCGAATGTAAATAGTGTCATGAGTAAATCAATATAAGTCAGGCAGCATTCGTCTATTCTGTGGCATTAATTAATATTAAAGAAGTAGATGTATTTTATTCTCCTTTATAATTGAGAAGGGTATTTTTAAAATGAACATAATAACCACGCTAAAATTTAAACGTGAAAATTTTAAACAAGTATTTGTTTGTATAGAAAAACTATATAGGATCCAAACCAATAAAAAAAATCAATTTAAATTATGTTAGAAACAAAAATAGACACTGAAAAATATGCTATTTGGTTAATTTATACGAAAAATAGGTATTCTAATTATTTTTCTTTAAATTTTAGCGTACTGAAATAAATTCGCTTTGGAAATATTTCTCTCAATTATCAATTTCCAGAGTACGTCTCGTTGCGAGAAAGCGTAACGTCATCATAAGTTAAATTTTAGAAAAAAAGTTTAGGATCATCTCTATAAACAAAGCATTCGAATTAACGTATATTAATTGCCTATAAAATGGCTAGAATTACTTGAGTCACTTGTTTAATTAGAATCGGGCGGGCGAGTCTTTTGTTAAATTAAGAAAAATCTCCCAGACCTACATACAATGTATATAGATTATTTAATAGTACTTTATTACGAATCATAAAACTTTGCTGCCTTTGAAATTCACATTAAAGTAATTTTTTTTTTGATGTTAAATAAAAGATTTTCAATCTTGTGACAAAAATAAGCTAGGTATCGTATTGCCAGCCCATCCCTGTTATTACAGAGTATTAATATTGTTATCTCATAGCTCTAATATGTGATAATTAATAATTGAAATTTGATACTACAAAAACTTTTGATAAACGTGTATTATTTTACTCAGTAAAAGATGTTCGAATTAATGCACGCGTGTATATTTTAATGCCGCCTGATTTGCTTATGGCAATTAATCTTGAAAAGTTGTCTGAAGTATTATCAAAACATACAATCTTACATCTGTTTTCAATGCAGTATTCAGTTGTTAATATTAAGAATATATTGTGCATACACATCGCGATCGATGTCATCCAATTTTTAACCACCGCGTTTCTGTTTGGCTTGACAGGTGGAACTAGTTGACAAAAAACATAATTTCGGTATATATCAGAAAGAAATTTAAAGCACATTATATGTACACGATTGCAAAAAAAAATTCTATTTGTATTTGCATACAAGGCATGGTTTTAAAAACTAAAAATTCATGACATCAGGTTATATATCGACAAATTGTAGACATTTGTATTATAATGGAAAAGTGTTTTGTCGCAATATTTAAGGTAATAAGTGATCATTTGCATGTTGTAACATACTGACATAATATATATAATATTTTTTCGTTTTAAGTCATTTAAAGGAGAGTCAATGGTAAAATGTAACCATAATTTTTATGTCTAAGGTATTGTTCATTAATAACCCGATGGTCGATTTGTAAAAGCACCCGCTTCAATTCCGGGCATCAAGGATTTAGCTTATACTTCTGCATGATGTTTAAAATTCAATGATGCAAAACTAGATGACCATTAAGTTGATTCATTGACTGACACGTAACCCTCGTGAAAAACAAATACATTGAGATATGTCATTGTGAAGATTTATATGCTCCTCATATGAAGAGGACATGGTTAAAAAAGCTCATATTAATATTATATACAAAATCATATATTATATACACGATTCTAGAAATGTGATTAAAACAATTTATCAATCATTTTAATGTTCGATCGCCGGTACTTGTGTTGGCTGTCAGGTGAGAAGAACGTATACGAACAGGCATGCCTTCTTGTCTTCACCGATATAAATAATTTTCCGTCCATTTCTGCATAATACTAACCACTGCAATCAATTCAGCGTAATGTCATTGCAAGAATTTTGCCCGATTTATCTCTTATTAGATATTTTATAAATATTTAAATCAGTGAATATTCAATACAATTTAATGATTGCCAATATTTTATAACTAAATAAATATTTTAGATTCATTAAAAATATTTAATAAAAATTTATAGGGAATTTTTTTTCGTAAAAAATACAAATTATACTGGTACAGGCAATTTATTTCAATATGCAGTACATATTCTTAAATACGCAAGCTACTGGACCTGTTCAAAAAGTGAAACGTCAAATTGAAAAAACATTATAATTATTACGCCATCAGTAAGCGACGTCAATTTATTGATGGATGAGGGTTTTATTTAGTTTATTTTACTCATCAAAATCCTATTTTTTTTCTGTCATATATTTGCTTCGAAAATATTTACATCCTCCATTGAATAAGGGTACACCGTAGTTTGGATCCTCTAAATGTTGAAATTTGTCCAGAAGCTTCACCTGCAAGCTTGGTTAAAATAAACTTAAAATATCAAATGTCATTAGATACGGTATTTTTTCTTAACGTGTGCTTATTTTTTATTTGTACCCTAAGAATGCGTGAATGGCAATTTTTATCCAATTAATTGGAAAAGATAAGATCGAGTTCACATCTTTGTTGAGATAGTATTTTACTATACATGTATGCAAATGATTTCAGCGTAACACAATCTAGCATTAATATAACCGAATTTATTTTTTAATTGATTCTTTAATAGAGTATAAATTTAAATGGGACATATCTCATGCGTTGACTAACTTAACATTAGAGAATCGTTCAGTTTGTAGCAAAGTTTTAAATTGAAATTACAACGAAAACAATTATCGTCAGTCCCGTTTATAATATATATAACTTTATCTACAATTTATCTTAATATATATATTATGTATTTCAAAACAGTTAAAATGCATAATTGAGTATATTAAGTAAATTAATTAAAATGTATCTGATAAAAAGAATTAAGTATTTTTATTGTTTCTTTACTGACGATCAAGTTCTCATTGCACTATAATTATAAAACTCTTAAAAACTGTGAACATGATAAACATAGAATTTATAAATTTATATGGAGTACTATGGTGACATTAATGAATTTACAACTTGTGAATGAGATGAATTTACAGTATATGAGCTGTGGCCAGGTCTTTAAAACTAAGAGATATTTTATAGAGAACACATATATTAATTTATATCATTAAAAAACGAATTATAACGGTAAATATTACTAAATGTACAAATTTATAAACAAAATCTTGTTTTAAAAATGTTTGCTGCAACAGAAGCCTTCAAGTCAATCTACGATTTATAAGTCTAACTGAGAGTAATCGATTTTAATTTATCCCATTAATATCATGAATATATTATTTATCAATACAACGTATTTGAAATGGAAGCAGGTTTAGTTGATTTTAATATAAAATGCTTCCTGATTGATTTCCAATGTGCAGACAAGTTTGCCTATTATGTGAACGTTTATCGCCGTGCAATGTTTCGCATATAGGTTTATCCGCCACCTATGCAGTGTGCAACCAATCTTTCAGTCTTAACTTTTTATTTGCATTTTCCTGCCACAGAATAATCAAGTTTGGTGCTGCCACTACAAAATCAAATTACCAACACTAGCGGCTAATGAATACGCATTTTTATCAAACATAATTACAGCAATTTACTGAAGTAATTTGAACAGCAATATGAAATAAATCTCTACAGTTAGTGTTGGTTCGTTAATTGAATGCACCTGAAAGAAAATAGTTGATTTATTCACTTATAAAAAGTATTATGCATGGAAAATTCTGATGCAAATTGAAAACACCATATTTGAACGTATAAGATGCACAATGCAAATGAAATTCGTTAAAAAACTTTTTTCGAATGTTATTTTGATATTTTTTCTTAAAGCATGATTCAATGTCCTGATTATATGTATATCTTTATATTAAGTTTTGATTGCAAGCCATGTCAAAATAATTCTTTTCTCGTATTCTTTTAGATAATCTAATTAAGAATCTGCATTGGTTTCTTTTTGAAAATTGTCAAGGGAACCTTAATTTTTAAAGTAAATTTTAATACTGAGTTCAATCAAATTAAATGTAAAAACTTTTTTCTTGATTTATAGCTGTATTTAATGCTTAAAATGTTTGATATTAGATTAATTTTAGGTTAATTTAATATTAGACTTCAAATACAAAAACCAATAAAATGATTTTTTAAATAATATTGTGTATTTTTTTTTTAAATCTGTCGAATATATAAATGCTTCTATGGTATAAACATTTTATTATTCGATTCGAAGAGGGCTATCACAATCATTGGAATAACTTTGTGATATACAGGGAAAACTATTTCTCAGTACACATATTTGCTTTTAGCAAAGTTGTGGTGCAATTAGCTAGAACATTTTTATTACTTGCGTTGGATCAATCTTATCGAAGAAATTCTAATAGTGGTCCTAAATAGGGGAAGTACGTCGGTCAAAATTCCGCAATATTCTACCTTGGACGACAAAAGTCTTAGGTAGCATTTAATTGCACATCAAACTTGTGAATTTTTTTATCATTGTATAAAAATCAGCTTTCATCCCCTAGTTCTAAATAGAGGATAGCTCAGGGAAAGAAATAGTGATAATAAAAACAAAGCAGATGATTGTAAGCTAATTATTCAACCCATTGGGCATACAGTACTGCAGTTTTGAAAATTTAAAAATCTAATCTTTCAAACCGCAGTATCTACTATCGAAGCACACAATTGCCGATGGGCCACCGTAGCCACAAATTAAAATATTTCAATGTTGTACATTTTACAGGTATTTTTGTATTTAAAAGAATTTATAACAGTATTGACGAGTTGTTTAATTAATATATTATACACGAGAGACTGAGTTTGATAAACGCCTTGGAAATATAATAGTATATTATAAAAAATAATTAGTAATTCTTGTTAAAATACAACTAACAGTTTCAAAAACCACATTTAATACACGAAAAATCTAGTTTATTAATTATTAAATAAAATGAGTTATTGAAATTACATTTTAATTGTTTATTGTATATACTTTTATTAAAAAATAACATTGAATACAATCAGTTATTATTAATAATGATAATCTATTGTGGACAAAATTTTCTAAAAAATTATCGTCACCGTCTCTTATTCTGAATTACAATGTAATTTTATAGTAAAACACCTTTTTGCCGGTGGCAAAGATATTAAAATTTCAATTAAAGAAATTTATACTGAGGCAGTATTCACTAAATCATTATCGTCCATACCCACAGTATTCGTTTTATGGCATCAGCATAGTTACTTTCAGTAAAAGCTTTAAGATCAATGCCTTCGTATAATAAGGGGCATATTTTAACACCTAATACTTTATTATATATTTATGATCCCATTTTGAAAATTCCATGTAATTTTTAATGACGCAGTGATGTTTTTAAAAATAGATTTTAAATATTAAAACTATTTTATTTTATTAAACCATGTTATTATGGCATATGTACAAAAGAGAGATGAGCTTTTAACATTTAAATACAATGTAAATAAATGCTTATATTCTCAAATTAAAGATCTTTCACCAGAAAAAAAATTGTCACACTTTCAATTGTTTCCGACATATTGGATAAAATGATGTGTCACCATACAACAATAGGATTAATAGTACGCAGTGATATGCACTGTAGAATTCTACAACATGCATCTTCGTCATACTTGTAAAAGTATATATGTATTGTTATTAATTTTTTAATGTTTTTAGATTGAGGTTGTTTTGAATAACCACATTTTTTTTTGCAAAAAAATATATTATTTTATTTATGTTTTCACATGTTAGATGATCTTAAGCTGTATCATCCAAATGATGCACACAATGTTAATACATATTCACATGCATATTATAGCATATTTTTATATTGTCCACTAAACTACACGTGTTCACAAATCCATAAACTAAATATTATTGATTAAAATAATGTGCTTTTTTAGTCATTCAGTTGTACATACGTTTTTCGTATTGTCCTTATTTTTGTAAAATTTAAAATTACAAAGAATCAAAGATTGAATTAATTAAATACGTTGTAAGTATTTTTGATCAACCCTACTGCCTCTAAAGCTTTATTGGTCACGCATTGTCCTTTTATAGAGAGGCGGTCTGCAGATATAAACCTTGGCGACAAGGTAATGCGTACGCCTTGTTTCCACTACTTTATGTGCGATGTTCTGCAAATTGCCAAAGCTCTGACTAGATTGAATCTTATTTATTTATAGAAAACTCACATCGACCATTTAAATAATTGATTTTATTACAATTTTCATATTCTATTTAAGAAAATATATTTATTCGATGTTACTTTAAGCCACTAGTGATTATGCGTTTCAAATAATTTTCCAAATTATAAGAAAATGCCAAACATGCTTTAAGCAAAATAATTGTTAAAACTTCATGTTTCCTAATCCACTGTGAGTGGACGAATTAAACAAATTAGAATACATATAAATAAAGACTGCTTAAAGATTTCCTATTTCTATTTCCTCCGTAGGATCGCTTTTCGTTTTAAATAATCCTCGGGCGGATTATTTTAGATAAGGTTAAGTAAACTATAATTATATTATAATATCAAATATTTCTTTTTTCAAACAAAACTTTACTGTTCACGGGTTCAACAATTATTACATGACAAACGTATTTTAAATCCGAAAATATTGTTTCAAATCTGTTATTGTTTATTATTTAACGGAAAAATTAGAATAATAAATTGAATTCTCATGAATTAATTCTATCTCCATGATAATTTATTTAATAATTTAATCTATTCAGTTAAGTTAATTGGGCATTCTTGACCGAATATCTAACATGCAAATGATCCTGTTTAAATGGTCAAACAGCTTCATTCGCTGTTTTATTATTATTAAAATCTATTCTTGGATCTCAGGTACGGGCATTTTCTGACGATATTATTTCTCATATTATTCTTTGAAAAAAGCGACAGAGCGACTATCAACCTAGCAAAAAAAAAATACTACAGATAATTGTTCCGAAAAATCAATAAAATTGGCAATTTTATTGGCAATATCAACAAATTACTATTAAAAACATCATTAGCAAATTAAAGAATGGGAACAAGTATTACATTAAAATTTACCAAAGCCATTTAGAAAAGCATTGATTTGTTTGAACTAATTTTAAACTTCGATAAATTAAAAGTAATTACTATTATATTTTATTGCATTGTAGGACATTTATGTCTATCTAGTTTAAAAATGAAATATTCTTACAAAATAATCTATATGAATGAATGACAGTTGCTTGAAAATGTAATTGCACTTTTATTATAGTGTTAGGTTGTATACCAGTATATGGTAATAGTATACCAAAATAGCATTATGCCCGCTCCAAATGTGAATCATTTACATTTCTATAATATGAAGCTTTTATCTTGAAGGATTTTTCACGAGGATTAATTAATTGTCAGTTAAAGAAATCCCTATGGAGGCGTATGATTTTTATGCTTTATACAAAGTATAATATTAATATTTAAAGCTCTGTCTTAGAATATTTATTTGAACATATCATTTTTTTCAAAAAAAATATAGGAAAATTTCTTAAACTCTGACAGCGTCTTAATTTTATTTTTAAAAATAAACAGGAACTGCGGCTTAAGTTATTTGACGAAAAAGTCTAGAATATCATTCTCAGTCGTAAGAGCTTAAGGATTTTTATTTCAAGGTTTAATTTATGCATATACACAGTAGAAAACGTATCTAAAATAATTATATTTTTAAATACTGCTTGTTGATAATAGATTCACATTTTAAAATTATGATTTGTATTACAATTAAAATATAAATATAATGACTCAATACGACTCGAATTCTCAATCGCTGAAATATTTAAAGCTAAAATACCTCTAAAAGAAACTAGATAAGCAGACAAATTTCAATGTCATTGGTTTTGTTCAGGGTGTATATCTTACTGTCAGTAAACTTAAGATTTATTTCGACTAAATATTGGCTGGGAAAAATAAAAAATCGTTGTTGTCAAATACCTTGATAAGAATTTTCGTGTACAGTGTAGGTGGCAGGAAACGTTGAGTAATTTAAAAGACAACACACCACAGAGGTAGTGGTTTTACAAAGTCTGTACATAAATGCGTGACTTTGAAGCGATACGGTCAAATTCCTTGCAAGCAAAAAGATAAGTCCAGTGAACAACTAACAGCATTGGTAAGGCTAAAGTATTTCCGCAAACGTTTCCGTTATTTAGTGAATAAACGCCAATGTTTATAATATAATGGTTAGTTTAAAACGGGACTTCATCCTTATTATTGAGAAAAAATGTGAAACATTTAATTAAAAAATATCTCACCTAGTTGATAAATCTGACGTTAATTAATTTGATATTAAAGTAGGTATAAACTAGTTTTATTTTGTTACTAAAATATTACATATAAATTAAGAGAATTTTGTGAAAGAAAGTATTGTTCGTTTATATTACGAATTGTGTCAATTTATTTGTATTATTGCTTGTATCTTTACAGTATAAAGTAAAACATATAACAATGACACGGAAATGTAGAAGTTAAAAATTATTTTCCCTTTGAAATTAATAAATAATATCCGTCGATAGTATTAATTAAATAATATTTCAATAAAAAAAATGGACTGGGAACTGTGAATGGTATTATAAAATTACAATCAAAGAGCAGACGATAATGCATGCATGAGGCGATTAAGATAATAACAGGTTGTATACAATTCGAAGAAAACTTCATTAATTTGTGAATAAATCAAATGGCCATAAAGTTTTCAGTCTGTTAAAATAGAAGTGAATTATTGGAGTTCCATTTACATCGAGCACTGAATTGTTATGCGCTCAAGTAAACATATTATTAATTTGTCCATTCGCGCTTAAGGCAAAAGCTTTGAATCAATATTCAATACCAATTAAAGGTTTCACATTGTACGCAGGCGGTGATACTTCAGCTGATAAAACAGTCGACTGTATCGGTTCAGGCAATTTAGATTTATTCTATGGTATACTTTTTGATAAAAATATGTTAGAATCAGATATGACCATTATACTGTCGAGTCGATAATTGAATTTTTGAGATATATTATGGGCTTGACTACTATTACACCAGCACTAAGCAAAGGCATATGATAAAGTAAAGACTTGGACTGACAGAAATTATATCAATAAAAAGGACATGTAAAATCAAAACTGACATAAAACGGGCGGACAGAAAATCGTAGTAATTAATTTACAATAATAAGTATCATAATTTATTGCCAAGCTCTACCAAATTTTATTGATATTCCTCTTTTTTTACGCCAGAAAATTGCCACGAAGAATATAAAATACTAATGATGGGTTTCTACCACATGTTTAGTATAATATTATGAAAAAATATACGTTATATACGAAAATAATAAGTTCATAGTTTTATGCAATACTTTAAATATGATCAGACAGCCTGGAACACAGATGACCGCAAATATTAGGCAGAACCTTTAATGGATTTGAATTCATTACTGAAGAGGCCAAAGTATCTGAGATATTTACTTTAAAATAATGATATAAGGTAAAATATAATGAATAAAAGAAATTCCAACTGGACTCATTCTGGATTTCAAGAAATTACAAATAAATTAAGAAATATTTTTCCATTAATACCGCATGTAAAACACGCATAAAATGTAATTTTATTACGCATTTAAAAATGCCTATCCATGATTTTATAACGTTTTGAATTTGGATTTTACCAAGGATGGGTTATCAATACTGTTCTTTATGTAAGTATTGCCATTTCTGAAATCAAATTTCCCCTTCCGATTCTACCGAAGTCCAAACTGGAGCAAATATATTAATATAATTGTTGAATAGTGATTTTGCAATGACTTTTGTATCTAGTCTCTTTATTTACTGACATTCATTTTATCGAACGACTTATATAACAATATAAAATAATCATAGGAAAATTTTGCATACATTGTCTCGCACAGGAATAATTTGAAGAAATATATAAACGCCTTTGTTGTGGCAAAATAGAATTGTTGATCGAATTGCATGTTTAAAAAACTCGATTTTGCTAGGTAGCAGTAGCTAGTATTGAATGAGTACTCATAATATGTTATTAATAAATATTTCCAAACAAAAACGAGTCGTATACAATTATCCTTCATTATGGATTGTGTTTCATTATTGTTATGATATGATTGATTCAATTCAAATTATTCGTTTTGCGAAATGAAAAATTAAATAACAAAACATTTGTGATTGACAATAAGCAAAATTCAATTAGCTATCGCTAGTACAACAAAAAGCTTGATACAATTATATTAAAAGTCATTGTTATCTGTTATATGTTAATAGAAATTGTAACAGTGGATTAGTTAATAATTATTATTTTAGACGCTTTTTTGCTTATTTTGACATTAAAATTTAAAGTAAAATAAGAATTTTGAGTACGCTATACACGGTTTAGAAACACAAAATATTACTCTACCAAGGGTGGCCAACGGAATAATCTCGGATAATTTCCTGATTTTGGTAGATAATAAAACATTGTCAGTAATATCAGTTGATATGTTGGATCGATTATAACGAGAAATTTTTAGAACTTTGCAAAAAGTGTCAGTGCTGTATATTTGTATAATATTATAAACAAAAGATTTACGAGTAAACAATATATCATGTGGCAGTTTGAGCTCAGAGTTAAGGTCGACTTAAGGATTATAGCCATTTCGAATCTAGCATTTTCACTTCCTATTATCAGGTATAATAACTTTTCATTCATAATTAATAATAGCAAGATTATTATCATTCAACATACCAGCATTATGTTTTTTGTAGCAATGTCATTTGTCATTAAAATTATTATTTTGTGTTTACGAGTTTTATACAGCCGGTATTTATGATATGCATACTTATGAATATGCATTAAAGTTGAGGTTGAAAGAATGAAGTCTGAAACACGCGGAGTACTGAGTATCCTCCTACTTGCTAGCTTGCCCCCGCCTCAGGGGCTTACGCGCCGATTACGTTGGAGCTGTAGTATAAGTTTCACTGCAAAGTCGTAAAAACTATAAAATAGTCCTACATGAAGAATTTTTTGAAAATTAAATTTTAAAGTATATTTTTTTCAAATTGTATTGAAGTTTTCTTCGTTAATATATATTTTTTGACTGACGTATAATTGAACTTTATTTAATGGGATTTATTATATTAAAAATACAATTTTTCATTGAGATCGTAAAACATCAAAGTCGCTGTTTTCCATCGCATGTTAAGTAAATACATATTATTAAAAATTAATTACTGTCATAATAAATATTATCATGTTATATAGTGCGATTGGATTAATAATAATTTTCTATACTGTTCAAACTAATTTAAAATGTCTTTGTCCATCTCCAAATATTAATATATAATAGAATGGGATCCATAAAAAAGTTAATATTGCTTATACAAACTATAGAATATTTTTAAATTTGTTCTCACAGTCAGCAATTAAATGTATAGTATTCTGGAAATCATTCTTTGGACGGAATCATTAGAAAAAATAAATTAGCTGACGGAGTTATTTCCAAAGTGAACTTATTCCATTATAAAGTATTTTATGTATAAAAGAACCCTAGCATGCAAACTAGTAGAAAGAATCAATTTCAAGAATATCAAAACAAAAAATAAGCATTGAAAAAATGGGACATGGTTATTTTATACACATAATAATTGTTCAAAATGTTCTTTTTTAAATTCTAATATTGTTAATGATTTGACTTTTGAAATACCCCCCTCAATTAACAACGATTTCCCATCAACCGCTTAAGCGTAATAAGTTAATAATATAATGTAATATACACTATATTAATTTCCTAAATAGAACGAAAAATTAACAAACTACCCCAAAAATATTGTTTCCTCTCAGAAAAAAACCATAGGTTTACGTTTATAATGCGATTGATGAAGCATAACCTATAATACTAGTGCGTTCACTTTGAGGATTTTTATATTCGATGTCATAAAAGCTCATTATAAAAGGTATGCATTGTGTTCTTAGAACGGAAGACTCATATACTTATGTGAGTTTTATCTGACAGGCATTGTTTAACACTTTTACAAGGCAAAGGAGGATAGAAATTATTGCACTCGAACGTGAAGCGATTAGCCCTTGTTGAAGGGTGCGTCGGGGCGTGGTCGGGTGGCAGACGCGGATTAGGCCAGCGGGATAGTAGGAAAAATATTTATAGGTTGTACTGTTTGAATTCTGAGTATAATATTATTGGATATGAATAATTTTTAAGCAGAAATATTCGTATTATTTT
The DNA here is from genome assembly GCA_022683975.1 of Rhyacophila evoluta. NCBI lineage: Eukaryota > Metazoa > Arthropoda > Insecta > Trichoptera > Rhyacophilidae > Rhyacophila > Rhyacophila evoluta. The sequence continues at coordinate 27,727 of JAGVSQ010000332.1, forward strand.
AATGTGAAATTAATTACGCTGATAATAACGTCGCTTGCATAGAAATCGATATGAAATAATTCAAATATTGAAATTACGCAAAAACTGTGTTTTTCGAATTTCAAAAAATAGCGCTCCATCTTAAATATAATTTGAGAAGTTACATAATTATGTAAACTGTAATATTTAACGTATTTTTCCTTGACAAAAAAATAGAACAAGCGGTTTTGTACCATACAGCAGATAAGATGAATAATGTATTTGATTGTAAATATTCAGATTTTGAGAAAGCTTAAATTATAGGATTCAAAGAAATATTGGATTAATAATAGATGTCTAATAAGTTGGAAGAATGTTAGATAACAGCCTTCTCAAAAGCAAGCCGCTATTACATGGTGAAGATTAATGTGCTACATATTTAGAGCAAAGATTGCTAGAAAGCAATCGTCAAAGTAAGGAATAAATAATGTGATATTAAAAACTATCAGTAACAATCAATACTAGCCTACTAAGCATGGGAAATCACATACAAGACATTGTGCTTTTATTTGTAGGGCATGATAGATATTTGCGAAATTCGCAATATTATGGATCAACGCATTTTTTTAATAAACAATCAATATTAAAGGTGATTCATTAATACTATGAAAACACATAGGAAAAACAAATTTAAGCCATATCCGGACCCAACTGTGTGGAGTAAAAATATTTCTACGTCAATTGTCAGTCAATTACATTAGTTTGAGAATCAATGTCCTGAATTTAAACACCCATTTAAATGTGCAGCTACATTCGAATATGTGACTAAAGATTCCGAGCGTTTCACAAGCGTACGCACTTATCCACCCGACCATTGCAGCAACATTATTCAAACAATATTACTATAAAATGTATTAATAGTTATCAATAATAACGAATAAAACTAGTCACGTTAAAGTTAAGCTCAATCGAGTAAAATGCAAGAATATTTTGATCGCTATCCGGCTAAAGAGCCCGGATTCAAAAGGTATATTTTAATATTATTTATGACGCATGTTATTTTATATTTTCAATTTATTTAACCAGTTGTCATACTGTACCGTACAATAGCATACACAAATGCCAACGCGTTTATTATTTTATTACCATAAATTCATTTACATATTTTCAATGTTTGTTTGTTTTTCTTTATCTTATTAAGACATTTTAAAAATGATTGAAGTTTCACTATAAAATAATTATTCGAGAGCTATCTTATTACCGCGATCACACGTCACATTATTTTATTCAATTCATTCAGTAAAAATAATATTTATTCAGATACAATCTTAACGAATATATTTATTTATGGAATAACAAGTAATATAAGTACTAATATTATTAATTATAAAACTATTCATTTTACTAGTATGGGATTCAATATATTATTATGATGAGTTTTTTTTTAATATCTTTAAATGTTACTATTAAATTCAAATGAAAGAATATATTCACATAATTTTTTATTTTAATATTGTTTTCATATAAAGAGTAAAATTCATTTTCATTGCGTAGCAAATTTGCGTAGCGTATATTAATTAATGTATATAATTAATATACGCTTACTATAAATGGAGTAAACTTCATAAATAAATGATTATGAATGAATGAATGGAGAAAATTTTGCATTGATGATTCTCTTTTATTTCTTACAAAACCAATGTTTTAACTTTCGATTCGATTCATTGATTTTTCGTGAAGATTAGTCATAATAATTTGAGCTTTTTGTAATAAATATAAATATGAAAAGTATTTCAAACGTAAATTCATCTAGTCATTTCTGGATGCAGCTGGTTCAAAAATAGCAAAATAATTAATGTTGTGACAAATTTCGTTGAAAGTTTTTTAGTCTCCGGAGTTTAGTAACAAATAAATAAATATGAGCGCATAAGTTTCCGCTCGGAAACGATCCTAGTAACATATTAAATAACACAGTCATCGAAAATAACAAATGAAAGCTTTACACCACTAGACGATTGATTCAATATTTTTTTTATATTTGTCAAAACATCATAGTCTCTTCACATTTCATTGCATGATATCATATAGAATATTTGATATCGGTAAAATACCGATACAGGAAATGAAGTACGCGTGTTTTTTGGGAAAGTCATTTAATTTTTTAAGCAACTGCAGAGTCTAAAGTATTCCGTATTCATCACGCTATCGAACAATCATATTTATACGCTCGTGTTTTCCAGGTACCTATGGTTCTATATTCCGTGACAGACGCACGTTCAAGTTTTATCTAGGCGATTCGAACCAGAACATTTTCCATAAAAACACATTGTATACAGATGTATAAAGAACAACGAGAAATGGTTACAAATACCAGCCGATTGTTTTATACAGTAATTTTCTAATCTTCAAAATATTTTTGTCTGTTATTGTTTCAGACTAAAGATAGATTTTATAATTTATAAATAAAACAACAATAAGAATTTTAAACATGATATATAGCAATACTATTGACATATTATATTGAAGAATCACTGTTTGCAGAAATTTTAAAATGTTGAAATTAAACATGTATCTATAAACAGGTATGGCTTAATGAAAGACCATATTACAGATGGAGTCCTTCATAAATAATCAAGGCTTAATGAATGCGCATTTAATATATTACATTGCTTATTTGAGTGAAAATATTTTTGATGATTAATGTTCTTCAAAAAATATTCTTCATTGTAAGATGTGGTGTGAGGTGTGATGCATACAAAGTGTCATTTTCAGATAATAACAAAGCAGCAGTGCGGCTGTATTTAATTTGAGATTTTTTAAAACAATGGCCAGACGATATTGAAGTGACACTCTTTTCTTTGTTACCACAGCATCCGCGGGTGTGATTGTTAACAATAGATGTTAGGTGCTCGGAGCCGGAAACTGTTTATTAGTAACGGGTCACTTCCGCTACGGCGGTACCGCGACACGATGCTGAGGCGGAAATGGGAATCGATCAAAAACAACGCGCCATTTTTTTAAATTTCTCCTAAATACGGTCCCGTTTAAAAACAATTTATAAATTGTAAAAACAATTGCTGTTTTTTAATTTTTCTTAGCTATAAGTATTTATCAGTATAAGTCAAGTCATTTGCAAAGCTATGAAGAAGTGCGAATTTATTAACAAGTATAATATTTTTAGTGCTTGTTAATATTTATAATTTGAAATAAATTAATTGTTTTTCTAGATTTGGCATATCTTATTTTAATAATCCTAAATTAAAAAAATATATACTATTTCGAATACATTTACTATTTATTTACTCAAAAATATTAATACAATAATAACATCGACACTCAAGATTAAATATTCGTGGTAATGCTGTCATAGCCAAAATATTAAATTCAAAATCGGCCTGTTAAATACCGCCAAAACTAATCATTCTTATGGAAATGGAGAATTAAATATTTTTATTTATTTCAAAATGAATATTGTTTGTAGAATGATTAATATACCATAACTGTAATTTTATCTAGATTAAAATTACAATTTTAAATATTTATATTGATTAAATATCTGCATAATGTTTAATATTGATATTTTAATTTCTTTATTTGATAATTATATTATTATTATCAATTCGTTCAATGAAAAATAGCGTGATTGCTTAAGATTTGGTGTACCAGAGCAAACTTAATTAGGTACCTATCCACTTAGCAGCACTAACTTTGTGAGATGCAGTTTAAGAATATAAAGAATCACGTTGGATTTATCTCTATTCGAATCAATTGTGACAAATTGAATTATAAGCCTTTTTATAAAACGCAAGCCAATGATAATCGTTATTATACCTAAATCATTCGAATGAAACGTTTAGATTGCTTTTTATTGAGACTATTTTATAATTCACGTAAATCTTTTTTGCTATACAATATAATAATACGATCAATACTTTGAATATACATCATTTTATCTTGAGCATTTTTGCGAGGTTTGGTTGTTGGTTTATTATTCAGTTGGTTAGAAATTCATTTACTGCTATTGTTAAGATATTAAAATTTTGATAGTTTTTATATGGCCATGGAACTTGTATCAATGGATATCGATACCGAGCAATCAACACGTGTGCACGTAATTTTTTAACGTTATGAGTATAATATAATATATACTTTATTTATAGTATTATATAATTAAAGTATTAAGAGCCAAAAGTACCACACATAGCATGCATTTCCAGAAAGAATATGAGTAATATTAAAGGCTTATTCCAAATTAAACTTCAATTTTTTTTCATACATACTTGGATATGTACGTAATTAACCAAATTAAAAAAACACAGTTGTTTAAAATTGCTGTTTATTTCCGTTTTCATTACAACAGTATGCCCTGAAATGATGATTTACTGTCTGTTTACTATTCTTATTTTAACCGTAAAATTAAGATTATTATCGGTCATAGCAATATTGTCTTATGATAAGAAAAAAAACCGATTGTGAAAGAGACAAGCCGATTACAAATCTCGGAAAATGCGTAAAACTCATGGTCCAGTTTTATGCGTTTACATAATAACTGTTCAAATGTTTAAACACCATGGTTGTAAAACAGTAAATATTTGGTACACTCGTAATAAAGCTATACACAACATACATGATTGCTTTAGAATAGATACTTTTTATGTTTTAAATTTATTAATACATCGAGTTTTAAATACACTGCTGACATCACACAACATTACGATTAATATATTAAAAAAACCATCTTTATCCGTTGCGTTTACGTGCATAGTATATGATACAATATCAAATTTAATTTTGTTTTAATAACAGTACCTAAGTCTTGAGCAGTGTGCCAAAAATAGCTACCATATCCTCTGCAATTATCTAAAGGTCATACGGTTCTACTATTTAATTTCGCATTAACATTAGCACTGCTGCAAAAAGACTATAATCATTTTCAATATTAGTGAAAATACTGCTTGAAATTGATTAATGACCCATCATTCATTCTAAGCGCAAAAAAATATTTTCTTTCCTTCAATATCCTTCGCAGATGGAAAACTTATTGAATATGATTCTTCTTATCTTATACCAGATTTTCTCTCAAAGTGGAGAGTATGGATTTACAGTGTGGAGATATCCACTCCGAAAGCAGAATATATGGATCTCCACAATGTGAAGACATCTTTACAGATTATTTTTCACAAGAATTGTTTGTCAGCCAAACCACTATTACCAACGAACTAACTTTGTTTGAAATAAATATGTAGATCTAAAACAGAAATTCCCTATTGTATTGCATTAGAAAGAGGATGTTATTGTATTATATGTATTACTTTTCGATCAATCTAAATTAACTTGTTGGTCATCCCTAATAATATAATCATGGATAAACAATGTTCAATGATTATGTGATGTCAAATGATTATGATATATAAGATTGAAAATTAAAGTATCCATCCACGAATAAATAGTATGCTTAACAAGGAAGGCTACGAGGAGTATTAAGAAACAATTATAACAGAGAAAATAAATAAGAAAGATGCATTAAAGATTTTTTTTTAAATTTGTCTAAATATAATTCTCTCAAATCGCGTAAAGGGAATAATTCACAGTGGCTGTTATTGTTACAATTCTTCTAATACGGTTGAATACGATTGTTGAGATATGACAAGAATACGAATCAAGCAAGGAGTGTCATTATGGGGCTTTAACCTAAATTTGCGTCCGCAATAACTAAACTCCATGACGATAATGGTGTACTCAGGACTCGAGCGTGGGAAACCTATTTGGCAGCTTTATACGCTGATCCACACACGTGAAAACCTATTTGAGTGTATACGATTTGTATTTGAAACATTCACAGCTGACCAGATGTAACCAAGTACGTAGGAACATATTTAGATTATATTGAATTCATTGAAATTAAATCATACAATAATATTACATATTTCACTATCTAAGAATAAGTATTTATAGAGTGAACTTTTACTCATTAAAAAACATTATTATTTCATAATTTTTACTAATACTTTTGTTTCTGAGGTACAACCAACATCAATTTTTTTCTACTCTAAAGTATCTGTATCGTTCGGCAATAATGAAAACTATTTTACTTAAGTGAGAGTGTGCTTAGACATGTTATTTTTATTATTTTTTTGGAATTGATTTATTAAATCAATTTTTTTAATATTCAAGATTATTTTTTTAAAACTTTAATGGGAATTGTTAACTTATAATTCATAATTGGATTTGGAATTGGGTGCACTACATATATTTTAGTTTCGAAGCAATGTAATTCTTTTTTTAAATACAATTAATATTTTCAAGTAAATAAAATTTCTTATTATGGCTTATTCTCGTTGCTTGGTTGGAACCATGGGTGGCAAGTTTGAGTCTCGTAATATGAATACATCATATTTTGATACAAATATCCTACAGTCAAAATAAAGAATAATATTTAAAAAAACTATTATTTGACATGAAGGTAAACAGTCAAAAGAAATTAAGAATATTTTCTAACCATGACCAAACGCTGTTAATGACTTTATTTTCTTGTGTATTTTGTCATTTGCATAATTGTTGCCCACACGCTAACTTGTAAATAGACATTACATTATTTAAATTGAAGTGCCATATGCTGTATTGACATTTATATAATAATGTGTTTTACGATTTTTCTTGTCATTACTTTTTTTATGGCAATTATAACCTACAATTTGAGGGTTTAATGTTCTTAATTTTCATATTTTTAAGCATAATAATCAAAAGAATGCAAATAATTGAATTAAATGATTGTACTTATTTATCGCTTGGCCGAATGTTATGCATCGGTATCTTGTGGAGACAATCATAAAATGAATGGACATTGTAAATACTCATGCTGAAGTGTTCCAGGCATACTTGCACGCAATATACTACAGCTATTTATAATATAATACTATATGCAAACATTTCTACTATAACTAAAATGTCATTATTTGAGATTAGGTTAATACGACGCATTATTTCACATCAATATTAAGATTTTTAATTAAAGAAGGACTCGATCGATTGTTGCATTTGTGTAATGCGGTTCGAATGGCAAATTGTCAACTATTTTACAATAAATACAAAAAACAACGTATAAGATGTGAAATTAGCTGTATTTGTCATTACGGAATTAGAAACATGGTGACTCATCTTTCTTAAAAGTCGGTAACGCTCATATTGAAGGCTATGCTACTGAAAAATTACATACAATTTATTTAAGACCGAAAGCACATACTGATCGCTTAAATTATAATATTTTTCAAATTTCATAATGATCAACATATCGATTCACTGTTATTGGTTACGATTGACGTACTTTTAGGTTCAGTTCACATCGTAAATAATGTGAGTTGCGCACCCCTTCCGCCATGCATCATATATTACATAGATGACGAGATTTATATCGTACCTACATATTATTATGTACTATGTCCTCCGATGTCTTTGTTATTGTCTTGTTAATCGAAACATGACGATGATCAGATCGTGAGGTTATAAGGGCACACACATCCGGTGCAAAGTTCAGTCGGTGACGAGCTTTTAAAAAAATAAGCCGATTTTTTAAATTATCACGATTCGATTAGTAAATATAAATTTTGTGATATATAAATAAAAGTTGTATTTATCTATTAATAAAGAAAACATCATAGTTTGAAAGTGCTCTGAAAAATAAACTTATTGGAAATAATTATGCTGGGTTAAGGGAAATAGTTTTTGGACTTGATTATAGTTTAAAACGTAAGTGTTCTGTTATTTTTTACTAACGAAGAGTTATGGTGACATTTATGAAGAGTAAAAGGAAAGCTTATTTATTATATAGGTTGTTAATGCTATCAACTTACTGATATCGCTTAGCTCAAATTAATTATAATTGAAAAGTTATTTGAATTTTGTAAACATCTATATAAATATCCGCAGATCAAACTGTATTTTTAAAATTATTGATAAAAATATAATTTTCGATTGTAAATATGAAACGTTTGATAAGAATGCGCTATTGAAAATTATTATCGAGTATTTAACTAAATGGGTTGAGTCGACTAGTCAAAAGTACGATATTTGTTTATAAAATAATAATCACCTAATGACGATTAAAATTGTGTATATTTTTTACTCAACACACTCGCATTCATATGTAAACTAGAAGTCAATATTTAAACGTCTTCTTTTGGATTTCTAGTAAAGCATTAAAATTTAATGTTTGTAATGGCGTGACCATTCGAAATCAAAACATTATTAAATCTTTCCATAAGTATTTAAATACAATATTTATTATGAAGTTTTCTCATATTACGTGTAAGATCACCGGTGATGTCTAGAAAACCTTTTAAAATGTCATTATTCTTTTTTATTGGATACAATAGGTATACAGATATAAAAGTTTTATGACTAAATTTTATGGACTATTTTACGACATAATTTTTCGAAAAAATACTGGTCGATTAAAGTATGAATTAACACACAAAATATAATAGTAAGATTAATTTTTATATCGGAGAAATGTGCATATATTTTTGAAAAAGCAAATATTTTTATACTAAAAACGTCACACATTAAAGTCAATAGTTTTGTAATCCGATAATCACTGTTATACACGCTAAGCTGATTCGATTATTAAAATAAATATTGCTTATTTGTTGTTATTAAGAAAGTTTTTATAGATACTATAAATGTGTGAAAGGAAAAGATGCCAGAGCTAACGAACTTTTGAAATATTATTTTTAGTAGTTTAAATAAATAAAAAAAATAATTAGAGCACAAAATTCACTTTAATATACCTTATCTCTTGATATGGTCTCTTAAAAAAACAACAAAAAGACAGAAACTTGAATATATAATACATTGTTGAAAATCGCGACACCGTTTAGATAAGAATATTTAAGAAACACTGATTAAAATAATGTTTTTTAGACTTGCCGTTAAATGTATACAATTAATTCTATTTTTTTAAAAATTAATAAGGAAAAAAAATGTTTTCATTTCTATTTCGGTCTCCGACTGGAGATTTGGGATACGCCTTATTAAAATTGGGTGGACACTAAGTATTATATATCAGGTCTTTTATGATAAAACTATATCTCGTACATTAACACAATACAAACTTACATATTAAAAACATTATTTCGTATTAGTACAGTAAAAAAAAATACATATAATCTGACGTAATAATAGTGTTTATGGAGACATTGTTCACATTCTGTAAAATTTGTGCTGAGACATGTATTTTATCACAAGCGTCATTCGTAAGCCGTAATTAAAATAATTGTGTATTCTATTTTATATTGCGTAACTATTTTACCAAAATTTATATTTTCCTTATGGCCATTTTCATATATTGAGATTCTCTTAAACCTTTATTGCATTAAACTCTACTCTCGGTGATATCGGTTGTTACGACGGATACATTAAATTATTTTGCATTGTTATAATTTTACGATGCAGCTTAACAAAATCTGTAAATCATTTACGAATTGAGTATAATCTTAAATTATATTCTTGCAGCAATATGTGTGAAAGGAGATGTAAATAAAATGTCGTTTTATTTTACGATTTCGACTGGGCGTATCTGTAAACTGATTTTATGGAAATAAATACTCGTGCATTAAATTTTTTACGGCCAACACTATTCGTAAAGGTTTTGCGGTAAAAGCCTAAGGTCAATATCTTTTTTTTATCATTTTTATTGATAAAACTTTATATACACACAACATGCTATTAACGATAGTGTTAATAATAACATTTATTTTCTGAGCACATCCTAAATTATAAATTATAAAATATAATCATTCATACGGCTGTCACTGATGATAAATAACTTTCTTGCATTATCTGCCGTATATTCAGAAGGGTATTGAATTAAATTTGGTAATACAAAAGCTATTTTTACGTTTTTTTTTATAAATTAAAGTTTTCTTCATATGGGGAAAAATCAAACGATTCAAACGAAGAAAATTAAAATAGTCCATTTTTAAAGAGAACATTTTCACACTGTACAAATCTATGTGGTCATTTTCGGATCGAATGTTGTTAAGTATACATGTTGAAAGTTTTTTGCGTAAAATATTTTTTAACATTCATATTAGATTTTATACGCGGTATCTTTGGTCACTGATTTGAAATACACTAAACGTACACATGACGCCAGAACACGAATCAAAAATACAAAGTGTGGAAAACCATGACTTATGTGTACTTACCATCTTCGTCTTTAGATATACGGATTGTGTATCTACTGACAAGGCACTCGTAATCCTTGATCATGGTGTTCATCAAAAATACAAAACGACAATTTTCAAACATGTCTAAACTGAATTTTGATTAAAAAAACATTCGGTGTTGTCTTAGAATGATTACTATGGATCCATAAAATCTACAAATATTCAAACTAGCTATTCAAATATAATCACGAATAATTATAATTGATTCTGCACTGTTCCAAGTATCATTGATAAGAATTCGATAAATTGTGATATATAAATTGGAAAAATAACCATCCTACCAATATCAAAGGCATTCCATGCTATCTTTACTCTTGTCCAGAGTGTCAGGTAATAAAATTTTAACGATCGGCCGAGAACTGGCCAACAGAAAAACGTGCGAAGTGTTGAACTAGGCTGCATGTCCTAGTAACCAAACTGAAGTGTTTATCTCCCAACTAAAATACCTCGTGCCTTTCATTAAATACGAATTGAGTATATCCGGCCATATTTTAAAATGTGAAATTGTCTAATTTAGTTCAGGTGCATCTATATAAATTCTCTCCGAGTATGATAAAGTAAAAAGAACTTTAATTTGTTATTAAAAGAAAACAGATAGTAATGTTAATTTAGAGTAACCAAATAAAGCCCATTAAAAAATATCATTTTAATTATAAATTCGATAAACGTATTGCAACGGGTATTAGTTGATAACAATTATCACATTAGCGATTATAGTATAAATACATCTATTATGAAATTATCAACACGATAACTGTGACGAACACAATTTTGTTCTTTATTTACATTTGTTACAACTGTTTGTCGTAAAAACTTGGAATATATAAATTTTATCACAAAATCACATACCATATCTAGTAGAAATTTATAATACGGGCGAAAGTTTTTCTAATAGGGCTAGTTAAATATTTTTTTCAACGAAACCGCTAATTTTTTTTTTTTTTAAATCTTTCTTTTTTCCTATTCGTACTTCTAAAAATATACTCAGGATTTTAGAGCCTGCAATAATAAGATTATCATGATAAATTATTACATATACTATCGTGCATAGACATGCTCTTAGGATTCGTTGACAACTAGCGTTCTCGTAGATACACGAAAAACTGGTTTAATTTTATTATGTGATATCAACAGAAAACAGAGAAAAGTGAAAGACAAACATGCTGAGTCTAAAAATTATAAAAAAGACATACGAGTTTATTTTGATATTTCATTCCAATAAACTTTAATTTTGAAAACATAATATTGTAGGGTTTGAATTCTTTGTATGTTGTAATTATGAACCATAGAGTCACGGTATTTCTTATTATTGTTATGTAAATAAAAAATAAATATGTCTTTGTTACGCTTGATTATATTTCAATATATATATATCCACAGTTTAAATTTCTCATAGGGATTTAAAGCAATACACTAACGTTAATAAACTAAACTAAAGTATGAATGGGTTATAATAAAAGCCGAATAACAATTTGTTCAGTAATTTAGTTTGCAGGTTGAGCTATGAATATAAGGAGATTTAACAATTCAAGAAATTGTAGGTACCGTTTTGCACGAACCGCTGCTAATCGGCCAAATCTCACCATTACCAGCAGCATATTGTTACATATACTTTTTTTTGTTTCCCATGCTTAAAATCTAGTTTATCATTTAGCTGAAAATCAAGGCTATCACAATACACAGTCTATGGCGCTCTCGTTAGATCAGACATTCGCTTTAAAAAATGTGGGCGAACATATTATTTTTAAGTAAACCGTTATTGATTGTTAGGCGATAATAAATAAGAGTCCCTTCAAATTTACAGCCATGTCTGTTGACCACGGTCAAAGTTTTATTAACAAGCCAACAATATACACATTATCATTCAGTAATCAATCATTTGCGCGTTTAATATTTAATCCGAAAGACATGTGAAAGAAATATTTTTATTTTTCGATAGAATGTAGGTGTGGCATATGGCGACAGATTAATTCACATTCAAACACAATTCTACTATTGACTAGATTCAAAACGATGGTGTCATACATTAAAAAAAAATAACAACATAAATATCTTTTATAGCGCTGGTAAGGCTTTTTGTTATTGAGCCATTATTAAAATATATCTGTAAATATTTATTTGTAAATGGCAATTGAGTGTGACCAGTTTATTTTTATTAACCTATCTCATATATTTTATACGTTTGATATAATGTTGATAGATTATGTTGTATTGTTAGGTGGATAAAAGAGTGTTCGGAAAATGCGTTGAATAAATCAGGCAAAGAGTTTGTTACAAACAAATTAATGACAAGGATATTAGCATTTCCACGAGAACAATAAATTTAAAAAAAAACTCTCGGTTTATACCACGAAAAGATTACTTCGTAATACGACATTTTAATACTTCGATTAAGATAAATAATGAGTTAAAGATTGATGCACTTAGTTGAATAAGGTAAATTTAGCACACTTGATAAATAAGGATAGGTTCACTTACAAACAAAATTAATTCACGATACACACATGTATTTCTTTATAATGACCTGCAAGTTATATAATACATTTTTATTCTGTCTATTCCGAAATTCTTTTTTTTTATATTAAGTCGTCTAGTGTCAATTCACATAGTGATACGACAAATTGTCGTTGTTTACTATTAGATTTCAGTTCGGGAATAATCGCACATAAATATACATTAATAGGATAGATGCAGCTATGCATTGAATTAATAAAAAAATAAAGTTCTGATCTAGTTTCGAAAATTTCGCATTAATCAGAGCATCGTCAAGTCCCGTCTTACTGTAAAATATATGGACGTTTTATATCGTGTATTTATCGCTTTAAAACAGTTATTAATATTTGCGTTAGAGTTTTGTTACCACCCTTTATTACTATTTGAAAAGTATACAATAAATCTTAAAATATAGACTAATTGAGACATTAGATCTTTACTTTGAATTGATATTACATTAAGTTGAGAGATAACTTTTGACGATTGTTTTTTTTTTGAATAGATACTACTCCGAGCTTTAAGATATTATAATTTAATTAATAAACACGTGAAAATTCCAATCTTAATGAAAATCGCATGGATTGTTATTAAAAAAGATTTTCATTATTCTAAAACCTTAACTGTGAATGATTATGTGTACGTCGTTTCTAAAAAAAGCAACTCATTAAATCCGATCTCACGCAACTATTTTTTGTTGTATTTTCTTACATCTCATTGTTTATTATTTTAAATACATAGCTTTTTTTTCATTTCAATGCTAATTAAAATTACTTAACAATATTATTTTATTAAATTACAGATATGTTCCCCTATAATTATCTCTCGGAAAATGCTATGATATCACATTACACATATCTAAAAGTAATGACACTTTAATAATATGGAAGCCTACAGTAGATTAGAAGCTAGCACAATCTGTTTCTGGTGGTGGGTGATGAAGTTGATTCAAACTGAAAGAATTAATTTTAAGTATTTATAAGCTATTCTATTTCTAGGTGTTCATTTTATGCTCATTTTATTGAATAAATAT
>JAGVSQ010000333.1:0-30233 GCA_022683975.1 Rhyacophila evoluta
TTTTAATATGCTTTTGATATTTTTGTCATAACTGTATGTATATTGTGTTGTTAACGTATTAAACTTGTAATTTATAATGTTGTAACATGTAATAAATAAATAAACAAATATTTTTTATTTTTAACTATTTTTTTATATCATGGAAATAGAGTAAATAGATCTCCGCGACTCATTTGGCAGATTTTACTTCGCGTAAATCGGTTGATGTTTGAAAATTTTTTCAATTTGTCCAATATTTTTTAAACGATTTTCTTCTACAACGGTCCACAAAATCTTACGTCATTTTTAGTTTTAATTATGTAATATTCTGTTTAGGTATAATTGAATTTTTGGTTGATAAATTTCTATTACACTCACATTCTATTTATTCAGCGCACATTTTATTTGTTCGTCGGGTCAAAATAATGAAATTCTGATTTTATTCGTTCCCGTCGTGTTTTAATATTTCTTACATCTGTCTCGCATGTCGAATAAAAATGTAATTTGCCTAAAATTTTCGCACCATTAAGTTTTTTGTTACCCGCACGCAAAGTGTATCGATTTTTATCCATCGAGTTGTACTCGGTCCAACTTTTCTGTATTCATTTATTACACGGCACTCACCTTAATAAGGGGTTAGAAACCTTTTTTCAGTGAAATGGCATAAGATTCCATCAAATTAAAACAAAAATAATCTCAACTATATTATGTATATAGGTTTGGTATATGGGTTTTGTTAAAATTAAATCGACAGCATCTTATGATTTGAATTAATTTCTACCTTATTCACTATTATTACCAGTTAATTTAATTATATTTTTATAATCAAATATAAAAATAGAAACTGTGCTGTGTGTTATTCAACGGATTGTTTTATAATGAGCGAAATCTTGTGTTAGACTACGTAGTGTATTTGTGATCCTTATGTGGTTGCTTTACTTTTCAATAACAATTTTATGTGTTCTAATATTTTCGTTCCCATTTTTTCTCGTCAACGAAAAAAATCTTTCAAACTAATAATCTCTGGGTAATATTCTAATTCTGTGAAATAAAACTAAAAAGTTAGCGCGGATTACCGATCGCTGTTTTTTAATGTATTTACGAAGAAATATTAAAGTAATGTAAATTTTACGGAATTTATTCAATATAAACTTTTTTCGCATTACGTTTTTTATACATTTATTGTATATCAGGCGGGCGCGACATGTTTAAATAATTCCATACAAATACTTAAGTCATTTCCTTAATTGGTATGCTAAAATTTTCACCAAAGCATTTTTGTAATGAGATTCTGAATTATTTAAATTTTTGAAATATACTTCTTAAAACTTTTTCGATGATTCGATTTTCAAAAACTCCATTTGAGAATATGATTGGTTTTATTAATACCGTAATTCCATCAAATGATGAAAAACACACCTATAATATTCAATGGTCTTGTATTATAGATTATGAAAAAAAACTCTCATACAAATTCCTTTGGCGCTTCTATAAATTATGTACATTATGTGACAAATTTAATGTTTCCTCCCCTTGTTTAAGCACAATAACTACAATCTAATTACCGGGCTGTCATTTTTATTGACCCTGAACTAGTCGTGGCAGTCAAACAATAATTATTATATTATTAAAAATCGATAAAGGTATCTGATAAATAAATCTATCACTCTGTCGGGTGATTGCTGACCTCTGGCATATGTCCAAATAAATACGTTTTCGTGTTTCTTTTCGAAGTCGTGTTATGTTACGTTAGATGCTTATCAAAAAAAAAACACAGATTTGATAGACAGCTAGTGCCTATAATATTGCCATTAATATCGATTTTTTTTTTGTTTCCAAATTCTCCTATTTACACATTTACAGTAATAGTTGTTTGAATTAATTTTGCCTAATTCTCCGTATGAATGTTTGTGTACTAAATTGAATTATTTATATTTGAAATATTCATTGGTTAAAATATGTTCAGCGTTGTAAAAAAAAACTTTTACGGCAGTCAGTTTTACGCTCGTCAGTAGACAATTTTATTTAGTAAATCTACGTTTTCGTTTTGAAAACTATGGTATCACTATAAATTTATCTACTTAAATTCCAAAAGTTTTATTAGATTAAAATTGATAAGCAACATAACTAATTCGCAGTATTTATATACATTATTTAAGCTTTTGAGACATCTATTTAATACTTTGTGTATACTCTCTACAGATATTTTGCAGACAAAAAATGTTATAAAATCAAATATGGAATAGTATTATATAAGTTTAAGTCCTATGATTTTTCAAAGTTTACCAAACTTGTTAAATTTACCAATTCCTACAATAATCGTTAAACAAACCTCCGATGTGCGTGTACTTCGATACTGGGGGTTTCGGGTTGTTATCGCACTACTGTTGAAACTGTTGAAAGTTGGAGAAATCGGTCGACTACTAATTCTAGTGAAAAAAATCTGTTGAGTAAGATATACGTTCATATTGCAGAGACCCTAATATCTCCTTTATAGAATTGATGTTATCACACTGTAAATATCCGTATGCTCAACATTCGGGGAGGACTTGGTAACAAAAGCATTCAGGTCCAAATCTGATTTATTGATTTTCGTGAAATATTTATGGAATCGACTTTTTTTTAGTAGTTTATTGGAAATCGGATAAGAGTATGGATAAGATCGCATTATTTTATTTCAATAAAGACGTAGAAGTCACTTCGTTTTCACCTCAGTTGTCTTTGATTTATAAGCACTGTCGTGGAAAATAGCTCTGCGTCTTGTGATATACATATATTATTCGAACTTATCGGCCAAGTCAATCACGACACTTTTAATAATATATCACGGTGAGTATATTTTTTTCCACTGCTTTCGGCAGAAAAATCAATAATGGCGTGAGTCTACATGCTGCTAAATCAAACAGTTTATAGTTTATTTTACGCATTTGCCCGAACGATAATTTACTTCGAAACCCCACAATTTTCTTAAAAAATATACGCATTTTGACAGAACATAACTTCAATGATAAAAATAAATGATACGTTTACATTTATACGATGATCGAAATTTTTGCATAAATGTTAATCTATACGTCCTCACTATCATTGTGAAATCTATGTGTATTATACGTATGAAAAAATAATTGATCAATTTATTAGACAATATTCCTGCAGTAATAACAGTTATAAATCGAAATACGTGCTAAATACTTAGTACAAAAATAAAAACCTATAATCTTACATATCATTGCTTTAGCAATTTGATAAACGTTCTTATGACAATATGATAACAGGCCTGCGGAGTGAAAATATATTATAATCTTTTTCTTCCATGTCCGTAGAGCGAAATGGCGTTTTCGAAAAAAATATATTTGAGAACAACTATCTTTTTATACAACTTTCTTCTAACCATTAAAGTAGTATTGTGTTAAGTATTATTTAGGTAATGGAAGAAACATATTTTCTTTGAACTGATTTTTTAAATTTTTTTAGAGTAAAAATAGACCTTGGGTCCTTTTGGCTTTCCAAGAAATATAGGGTATAAAATTAAAATACCTTTCATCGTTGCCTTGTATATTTTTTTTTTATTTTTCTTCATTCATATCCGCTCATTAAGTGGAGCATATGGACACCACGTGCCGTCTCCAAGAATACCTGTCGCCCGCCAGTATTCTTGCGCCTTGTCCCATCATACCTGTATCCCATAACTCCTTCCGAATACATTCTATAGATAGTATTTAACGGCCTTCCGGGACGCCGAAAACTGATCGGTTTAAAGAATAGGCAGATCAGGTTCAGACTCTATTGAGGCATCCGCAATATGTGGCTGAGCCAGGTCCACCGTCGCAGCTTCACCTTGTCAATGATAAGTGGCTGCATGGTCCGTTCTCTTATCTCTTCGTTTTGAACGAAGTCATACCACCGTATTTCCAGAATCCGCCGCAAGCACCTGCTTAAGTTTATGATACGGTTGCTTTGGAAATTTAATGGATGCCACTTTATGCAAGAGGCTACAAGAAAAAAATTGTCTCACATTGGTTTAAAAATTAAGACGAACGTTATGTGCAACCATGCCTGCCCAGATCTTGATTATCCTCTGACCAATGATGGACAGAGTATCGATAGTGTCGATAGTTTTAGATACTCAGGGGCGCACATCACGGGGCATGGAATTTCGCAAAGTGAGCTCGCTATTTTAATAAGAACAGCTGGAGCAACTTTCTATTCCATGCGGAGATTTCGTTTCGACTTTTAATGTCTGGGACCCCAAGCTGTACAAGGTAAAACCCATACGCCACCTGTACAATGCATGCATTTCGTTAGTGCTTCTCTATTATAATAGCAGCTACATTATCAACGTCGCACATTCATATGATTGAGAATTGTAAACACATTGCAATCGTGTTGACAAATATTTCAGTTGACGATACGGGGGCGAAGAACTGGCAGTCGTGTTGATAGCTTGAATAATGTTTGGTTAAAAATCTTCATGGGAAGCATATTCCCAGCGAAGCAAAGGGACTGAAGTGCGAACGTGGTTTACTTTATAAATAACAAATGCTATTTTTTTTAAATATCGTCGTCGTAATGAAAAATAAATACATTCATATTATAAAAAAGCATAAATTCTACTCGTATGTATTGTTAACTTGACCGATTCTCTGGTAAATTACTCATGACGAATGTAAAATGTATAACTCAATAAACAATACTGAAGTTAAATTCTCTGCGCTTACAATTTATACGTGGATCGAATTGATCGATGAAAATGTTGATGAGTCAAGATGAATCATAAGCTTTACAAGAATTAAATGTTTAAGCTTCACATTGTGGCGAGTATTTGTATTCATTCTATTTCGTTCTTGTTCAAAATTACCTGTGCAGTTTTAAGTTTCACTTTACAAAACTCGTTTTATTTTCTCAAATATAATATGTATAACTAAAGTTTTAGTAGTGTATCTTTTCACTACTCTAGCTCTCAGTAATTATAAAAAAAAACAGTTTGATAAATCCTTCGTAAATTTATTTTGAGAATTCTTTGGCAAAAATTTTGCAATGTTATTGATTAGTATCTGTCTATTCAAGCCTTAGATTATTATTACTCGGGTAGACACTTTATCGAATGTAACTAAGTTTTAATTTTATTACTGAATATATCCTCAGATACGGGTGTGTATAAATAAACGAAATAATAAAAGGGTCATTAAGTGAATAGGATTAAATAATATTACGTGGAGTGAAAGCCAGCTGTTTTGGTGTAGTCGTGTCGGGAAGACGAGCTGGCGGCCTTGCGAACCATTTTCCCTTTCCACCATCCCCTTCGCCCTCCTCGCCGCGCTCCCTTCTGACCTCACAGCCCTTCCCCTGTGCCCTCTCTTGCGAACGGAGACCTTATTCCTTCTGTCCTCAGACTGCATGCTATCAACTTGGAATTCATTTTATGACGCTTTGAAATTGCACAAACGTGCGAAATATTTTTTCCTTTTTTGTTCCTAGACGATATTTATTTGACAAGATATTTCCACAATATGCAATAAATTTACAGTAAACCTCTTGTTTTTTATTAGAAGATACAGTTATTTCGAGTACAGTATCATATTAGTTTAAAATACTGTCACAATTTTTCACTTTAATACTCGCCATTATTGTGTCGCTTTCTGAAATGTACTGCAATTAAAAGAAAATTTATGCATATCCAAAATGTATAACGATAACCAGTGAATTTTGTATTCTTCAATATTTATTTATAAATAAAGATGAACTCGATGTCTTTAGAGACATGTTAAATATTTTTTTAAACCAAAATTTACTCTAACCCTGATCTCCAGAGTGTGCATCGCACAAGGGCGTCTGAATATTATAAGCACCTTTTTATAAGAAAAATTAAATAATTTCGCCAGTATTTTCTATTATAATATAAAAAAATATACTCATATGAATAACTTAGTAAGCTTAAAATGTGTAACTTATATATCAATAAAAATGTATCAATAGAAGGGCACCTTCTACCCGTGGTGCGATATGCTTTATAATCGCAATACATTGCAAATCAACACATTTTTAGCCAACAATCTTTAAATATCATTATCTCAATTTCATATATAATAGACAAAACTGCTTGTAAACATTTACCTGCGGTTTTGTTTATTGTCTATAAACATACTTGGGATTAAATGACTAATTTTTTTGTAATTATTTATGGATTATTTTGCTATTATTATCACTTAGGGATGACTTTTCCATTCATGGTAGACTGTTGGACTTCACTGCGTCACGCTTTTTCTACGTATTGGATATTGCGTTTACACGAGGCCTTTTTTCTCAAAATCCTTCCATTTATAAACTTATTTATGCGGATACCGTAAACTTATAAATATTGATTGCATAATGAAATTTTATGGAAAAGCAATTTAAAAAGCACATGCACATTTACAATATTGTAGAGATCCCTTTCCTTGCTGGTAGTATTTTTGTGTTAATCTATCAAAAAAACATTAGAATTTTTATTGTTAATAGCTTATAAAATTTTATGTTTTATAATACTTAAATTCTTTGCTGATATTTTCAAATATTAGTTAGTGGTGAACTACGTACATTTCAGGATTGGTATTTCAATGAATGGCTAATAACCACCGTCCGTTTCTATGTTAAAATGTGTCTACATTATGCAGGCTCATAAGCTATATCTTTGTTTGTACATAAACTAGATTTCATCTCCAATGTTACAGGATTTTTTTCTATTTTTTCAGGATGTATGTACAGCATGGCTGCTTTCGGTCCAGTGCTCGGCTTCTTATTGGGAGCTTACCTGCTGTCGTTCCACATGGACTCATTTTCAGACACAGTTATTGAAATAGGTATTTAAGATCTATAATTTGATTGTAACTTCTTCAGCAATTTTTCCAGTGTAAAATCTGAAAATACTTTCACAGCCATACAAGAAACTCGTCTAAAAACTTCAGACTCAGGAGCCTCACATCTTGAGATACAATTTATTAATATCTATTTATCGAAAACAATAATGTTGCAACAGATACTGAAGAATTGTATGCACTTTTATTTATATTTTAATCAGAAATACTGAATCAACCGATTTTTTTCCTTGAAGGTCTCTCCTTCGTAATTTTAAGGCAAATATGCTTTGGAAAAAATGGCTGATTGAGCGATAGACCGAGTTAAATATTGAAGTTAAAGTAACCAACAAATGTATTCATGATTAATTTTTTTTTTTAGATCCAGATGATCATCGCTGGGTAGGAATGTGGTGGGGAGGTTTCTTACTTTGCGGATTACTCCTCATCTTGGTTGCTATTCCGTTTTTTGCTTTCCCCAAAGTTCTTACAAGGGAAAAGGAGAAAATCAGATTGTGTGAGAAGGAAGCTCTAGCTGCAGGCTGTGGACCTTCGGCATCTAAGGCCCCACCTGCTCCTGCCAAGCCGTCAGATACGGGCTATGGAAGGGATATCAAAGGTAATAATCTACAACTTTTTAATGGATGTAAAATCCTTTTTAATTACAACTACATTCCAGAAAATGACAAAACTTTAAAATACTCTTTTCTTTCAATTTGTAGAATTGAATAGTATGATTTATATTCTTAGCCTATTTTAAACCAAATACTCTAAACTCTAAGCAGAGTGTGCTCCAAAAATAATCTTCTCTCAGAGAACTTTTATTATTTTTAATTGTCAGAGTGTTATAAATTTAACTAGTTGTTTTTTTTCAAAAAAAATGCCTTCAACTATAAGTGTTATATAAATGATATAGTTAAAATTATTTTGAAGAGAGAATATTATGATTTGTCCTTTATGTGAAAACGAATTACTGTTCATTTTTATTCCATCTCATTTCAAAGACTTCAAACACCATTTCCCATCACAATATTGACACTATTATATTATATATTCAAAATAACCATCCATTTTGAAAACGCCATAAAGAACCACCTACGTGTTGGTTTAAATTTACTTCAAACAAATTTATTGTAATTTATTCAAATTATTACATAATTTTTACATAAAAGTGACATCAATGTGTTACATTAAATTAACATTTTTGCGCTATGTTGCAAATTTCAATTTGGGATTTTCACAAATCTTGATTCTAATAAAAAAAAATATCACTTGTTTAAAACACATTAACAAAAAGTGACTTTTACTTCAAGCTCTCCTAAATATTTATTTTAATGTCAAGGTCACCAAGGTTTGCTTTATACACTTGTTAAGTCACATAGTTGTATTAAAATTGCAATATATTTTTATAACATAATGTATTATATAATGGATAACATTTTATCAGGGATATAAATTTAATAAGTTAAAGTGATAACAATAAAATTATAGTATTAAAGTACTTACACATCTTGAAATGCGTATCGACTCTGTTTAGGCAAATTAGGCAAAACCCTCGATGTTTTGAAAAGGGCTTTTATTTTTAGAATCATAAAATACACAACTAAATACACTTTGTGTCTAAAGAAATCAAGCCGCAAATGGCGAATTATTATCTAAATTCAACTTTAGATTTAAAACATCGTTCACGACATTATTGTTCTGTGAATGTTAATGCCTTTGGCCTAAACGGGGTCGATATATAATATGTGAATCCATCTTAGAAATGCACATATGAATATTTTGTGTTAATATTTCCAGATATTCCTGTATCAATGTGGCGCCTAGTATGTAACCCCGTTTATGTAGTTACTTGTCTTGGAGCTTGCATGGAGCTGGTGATTGTCTCTGGGTTTGTGGTCTTCTTACCCAAATATCTTGAAACACAGTTCAGCTTGGGAAAAAGTCAAGCCAGTGTTTTTACAGGTAAGTTTATCAAAATTATTCAATTTATTCTTAATTATATTGATTTCGTACACACAAATTTCACTTTTGAATCCACTTAAACACAAGCATCATTTTTCTTTATATATAATACACAATATAATAATGCAACCACATTGTAACTAAATACCAGTTTGTCTAAGATTTCAAAATCTCACGCTATAACATATAGCTGTAATATTATTGAACAAAAGGCTATTTGTTATGATACTTTTAAAATTCTTCAGATGTCATAAAACGATTCTGATGTTCTCACCGCATGAATGAAAAAAAATTGCAACATATTTTTTTCCAATTTCATGAAAATATATTTAATATTAACTATTTTTATTCTTTTTTCTAGGTTCAGTTGCTATACCAGGTGCTTGCATAGGTATTTTCATGGGAGGTTGTCTCTTGAAGAGACTTGAGCTGAGGCCAAAGGGTGCTGTCCAATTTGTGCTCATTTCCAACACCATCTGCCTCGCATGCTACACTCTTCTCTTCTTTTTGGGTTGCGATAATGTCAAGATGGCTGGTACCACGATACCTTACTATAACAGGTAGCCAACCAATAGGACAACTTTAAATATTAATATTAATTAATGATTGATCTATGGCTTTCCTATCAATGTATTTCTCTTGACTGAAAAAATAAATGTTATTGGGGCAATATTAAGCCAAAGTGTAAGGATAATAAATTGACTCTTCAAAAAAAAATTATACATAATATATCGATGTTATCTCACAATAACTACCTAATACAATAAATATCAAATATAATATATACAACAAGTAACTGATTATTTTTCCCAAGTCCACTGAGTAATCTGAAATTATTTAAAACCAAATGTTGCATTCTGATTTAATAATTTTTTTTTTCTATTACTTCCAGCACATCAAGATCTGAACCATTTCAAGTAAACTTGACTGCAGCATGCAATTTTGGTTGTTCCTGCCGAACAACTGATGTCGAACCTGTATGTGGAAATAATGGACTCACTTACTTCTCGCCATGCCATGCCGGATGCACTGCTTTTTCATCTAGATCAAACTATACCAATTGCGCATGTGAGACAAATCATTTATAAAATATATATATATATCGATAATCTAACCATCTTTGCATTTCCTGAATGGGAAGATTAGCAAAATTTTAACACACCTAACAAGACATTAGCATCGTTTTTGTGATTTAAATTTTGTAATGTTCGTTTATAGGTGTCCATGGAAACCTCTCTATGTTGGGTGTGGGTGGGGGTCCAGCTGGTGGGCCAATGCATACTGCTGGTGGAGGCTCATCAGCCGCTGCTTCTGTTGCTGTTCGTGAAGATTTTGCAGAAGTAACAGTTGTTCCCGTGGCTACAGCCGGTCTTTGTAGCGCACCATGCACTACCATTTTTCCTTTCCTAATACTGCTCTTCTTCATGACATTTATCGTGGCGGGAACACAGATGCCACTGCTAATGATAGTTTTAAGGTAATAATTTTTATTTCAATCTAGTTGGCTATTCCATAACAGTAAATAGTACACATTTCTATTTATGGACTGCTAATATAATATTGAAATCACAGAAACTTTTCGGAGTAATAATAATATTTTTCATTCACCTTTTAATCCTGGCATAAAGGTTTAAAGATGTATAAAAGAGCTTAATACTCATAAATATATTGACATAATATCCTCATACCATAAAATTCTATAAATTGCATTGGAGCTCAACTAACTTACTTATTTACATAAGTTGTTTATCTCATTACATATTTCTCACTTTTATTATAGTAGGATTTAAAATTATATTGTTACATGTGGAAAGATTCATGCTAAATTTCTGCAACTGTAAAAGAAATCTGTTAGAATTCCACTTATAATTAATTGTTATACTAATACAAGCTATAAATACATTAACCATTAGTTTATTTTATTTACATGGTACATTTATAATACTTATTGCAGATCTGTCAGTGAAGAAGAGCGATCATTTGCTCTCGGAATGCAATTTGTGATCTTCCGATTGTTTGGATACATCCCGGCACCCATTCTATTCGGAAATCTTATTGACTCCACTTGCATTTACTGGAAGAACACTTGCGGCGGAAAAGGAGGCCGATGCCTACTATATGATATTGAACAATTTAGATACAAGTCAGTAGTTTTAGCTAAATTAATATACCATTAATTATCTGATATACAATATAAGATATTTTTTTTCATAGCTTCGCAAATATGCTGTGTATTTCAATGTACACCACAACTTGTTTCTAATTATTGATAGTATTAATCTTCCATATGAAATTTTTAAATATCTTTTATTATAAAAATCATTTATTATGCCCATAATTAATGATCTATTCCAAATGCTCTTGGCATAATCATAATGGAATAACAATTTTATTAGCTCTGTAAATAAATAAACAAAAAAAAACTGTAGCATACAAGACTATTATTATTGTTAGTTTGTCTATTTACCAAATTAATAAAACATGCATTTGATTGTTAACCATTTCATCATAGGTATGTTGGGCTCTGTGGAGGAATAAAGATTCTTGCTCTGGGTATCTTCATGGTAGACTGGTGGCTGGTGAGAAGACGCAAATCTCTTGACTACTGCTCACCACTCGATCCCCAAAAAGACATTTCAGGTTCCATCATAAGTCTTGATAAACGTATGTATTCTTTCCATAATTAATATTTCTCCAACGCATTTACATAATTGCAAAAATATGTCAATTCTGTCACATATTAGAGAAGTTTTACTATCAAGTATTGACTATTGATTAAGTGTGTCTCGAATGTAACATTTTGTGTAATAGATTTTTCAGACTTTCAATGTCTGTCAATAAACCTGAATAGATTATTTAAAATAGCCACATTCGAAATAAAAACATAAACAAAAAAAAAACTCATTGATAGCATTCTTAATATTTCAATATTTTATTGGTTTTAGTATTTGAGGAAAAGCCGAGTGCTGAAAACATGAGTGGCTTCACGTCAGGTCTCACTTCAGGAGGCAGTTCAAACATGGGCACTCCTCTTGACGGCCAATGCACTATTCTACAATCAGAATCATTTAGAGAACAATATATCAAACCTCAAGGAAGACTTCAAAGAAATGACTCACAATACTCTCAAGATTCCCAGCATTCTAGAACTGGAATGGGAAAAAATTCTCGAGTACTTGTTGCATCTAAACATCTACGAAATGATTCAAAAACTATTCAACTGGAAACACGCCATCAACTTTCTCTAGACGAACAAGACAAGTCAGAGATGAAGCATAGCCGGACAGAGTCTCGTGATTTAAAACACTCCCGATCCAACTCTAAAGACTACGCCGTGTTTCCTCGATCAGCTTCAAAGGACTCCAACACTCACTCCAGATCTGGTTCTAAAGACTTCAAAATTCATTCCCGATCCAATTCCAGAGACATCAGTTTGGATCAGATAAAACACCTTGCCCTAAAGAGTGTCGAGAATCTGGATCTCGCTTCTGTGGTGCATTCAAAGTTCTTTGATGAAGAAGCCAAACAGCTTTTGGAGAACTCAAACATGGTCCTCAGACACAGGAGGACCAATTCCAAGGATCTGAAATCTGTAGATACAGGTTTAAAAGGGCACAAGAGGACTTCCTCACAGCATATTGTTGTTGATGAACCTGAAACGGAAGTGAGAGAATTGCTTGACTCCAAACTTCCTACGCCCGCAGCTGAACTTTCTTTCCCCATTCCCAGTGTTAACTATAATGATAAAACATTATCACCTAGTTGTAGTGAGCAGAAGGCTTAATGCTAGTGTTCTCATAGTGAAATTTTAATTTTTAAATTGTAACATTGAAATAATGTGACATATCGAGGCATGTCATTTCAGAAATATAAAAACTTTATGCATTTAAGGTTTTGAATATTACTTTACTGTATGGCTCTAGTGTGATAGCATAATGATATATTTAATTACTAATTCATATTTTTAAATGAAAGTATATTCCAGCGGGCAATATCGACACGGAATGTGATTAAAAAGCAAATAAATTGTTATCCCAGTCGAAGCCGTCTGAGAGTTTTGTGATGTCTTCAATTGTTATATTTAATATTAGTAGGGATATATGTCAATTGCGTAAATCTGTGCTGTGACATGTTTGAATCATCACATTACTAGAATAATAAGTATTACATACTTTTGTTGTAAATACTTTAAATATGGTCGACATAGATTGATCATTTAAGTTTCTCATAACACATCTCAAAAATCATGTCGATTTTTTACCATATTATTAATCCAACATTCTTACAATAATTTATTACATGCATATTTTGTTTTATTTAACATTCCGCGTTGTTCAGAGCTGATTTGTCAAATTAACTTATTAAGAGAAAAATATACATTATCTATTCTTGCACAAAATCTTTATTGGTTTACTGTACTTACAATTCGTGTCTTATCCATCCACGGCTCAACTATATAATACTGGTAATTTTACATATTTTATACCTAACAACGTGAATAAGACATTTTATTTAAGATAATTGAATGTGTAAAATAGTTTTCATATAATTATGTTGAACACACAATGCGCAATGTTGTGACATTGATTAAATAAATAATTGTTTTTATTCAAGTACCTTTACAGAATTATTGTAATTAGGTGGGACCATATCAAAGTTATATTCTTTTTTATACTCATAAAAGGTTGCAACTATTTTTGACTTCTTCCTTTAAAATATTCAACATTGTTTCTTGTACAAATTTAGAAATAGTTGTCAATACAAGCAATATGAAATTCAATTATTCGTATCTATAGTTTCTTCTGCCATTGAGAAACTTCTTACAGGAAATCAACTCAACCACTGAAAATGTGTATGCTTTTAGATTAAAATAAATTGTACGCTAAATGAATATATTTCAATATCAAATTGCCTTACGAAGATCCACTTAGAATATTTAGATATAGGAATTCTAGTAAATTTCGTGATCAATATATTTATTTCAAATGAAAAATAATACTGGCTGTTGATTTATATAATGTAGTTATTCTACAGTGACTAATGCATGTATGTGAAGTCATTATTTTCATATGTAATAGAATATTTTATGAAACAAAAATCATAAAGTAGAAGCTTTTTTTGAAAGTAATATAGCTTCACAAGGATTGATTCCAAATAAAAATCAGAAACACTTTCAACATTATTATCTATACAGAAAGTACATATTGGGTACTTATCTGAATAATGTTCTATGCTTGCAGTTAACTCTTACCTATATTTAAGTCTAGATAAATAGTAATTCTTATTCTTGTAGTGGTACAAATGCAACTTTATAAATTGATGGAAAATGCACTTGAAACTAAATTAATCTTCGAGAGCTAATTATGAATTTTTGTAACTGGTTTTGCAACATATGTTTTGTACGCTTGTTTTAAGAGAATCCTTCTGTAATAACGTTGTTAACTCACCTAAACATTATCCAAAAAATGTACAACACACTGCCTGCCATATGTTTTATCTAATTTTAATCCGAATTTGCTTATGGTAACAACTTTTGTAACTCTTTTTGAAATTTGCGACTGTACAATCACATTTTCTCCAAAATGGTGCACATTCAGAGGCTATCAGTTGCTTTTTTAACAAAATATCCAAACTCATGCCTATGAACATGTTCTAGGGAAAAGTGTGCAATCAAAGTGTATAATTTTATAATTATTATAGGCTTATACAAATTAAAAGCCATGTAAAACTTGAATTTTTCTTTTTCATTACTTCCTATCCCGAAAATACAAACTATATTATGTATAGCTTAGAGCTATGAAATGTGTGTCCAGATTGGTGAAAAGTCTGATAAAATGAAAATTGCTCTGAGAATATAATAAATAAAACATCTTTTTTTAATGTAAGTTAACTGATGGATATTGAAATATATAATGGACATAATTACTAATTATCAATACCCAAAATCACCAACAATAATTTTCAGCTATAAATTAAGAATTATGCTTTACTCAGATCTTAATTTTTAATTTATTGACAATAGTATTGAAAATGTTGTATGTGATGCAATCCCATAGTATATTTTTACAAAAATCTCATTATGGCTACATAAAGGTAAAAACATTTTTTTATCATATGTAAATATGAAGTATTTTCAAAATGCTAACATTTTAAGTGTGATTAGAAAAAACATTACTAGAAAGTTAGAACTTCTGAAGAAAGGAATAATTGATTTAATTATTTAGCCCATCATAGTAAAAAGAATCAGGCACGACAGTAAGTTTTTGGCGGCAAGCATTCCGCAATATATGAATGAATAAAAGATAGAAAAAATCATATGAAATAAAATGATACATTTAGCTAAATTGTATAGTATCGAATAAGGGAATTAAATACAAAAACAAATTCAAAATATCTTTAGTCCCAGATAACCACTCCATTATGTTTATACTTTTTATCTAATTTATTAAAATAAACTATAAATTAAAATTACTTACAACCACTCAAAAATTGTTTTGTAAAATCATTATCGTATAAAACGTTTATTATCCATATTTATACTACAATCTTCATTGTTTGCAAAATGCTTCACTCTTTTTGAGATGAAATAAATATGAAAATCATTATGCACACCGAGAAAAAACCTAGGCGACTAGAATATTGAATGTTGGATAGCTTTATAAAATTTGCATAATGTTGCCAAAATTAAAATGATTATTCCTTAAATAGATAGAGAGAATAGATCTACAGCTGTCTATGAAATCAATCTACCATTTTTACCCTGGCTACACTGTAAATTCTGACACTTCAAAAATTGCCAAGCTAAAACTTATACACCAAACTCACGATTTCATATTTTTTTTATAAGATGCATATTAAAAAATAAAAAATATTTACATTTAAAAATGGCAATCCAACATCGTACTGAAAATAAGCTTCGATTTGAGCTCGTCGAGTAGTAAGGTCAATAAATATTGGAAAGTATAACAAACTCATATTATCGAATATGAATGTTTAGTAAAGAAGTCAATCACGATTTCTATTTAAAAAAGTATAAGAGCTTTCTTTATTGACCTACAAATGTTTATTTGCCAATTGACCAACCTAGCAAACATGCATCCTAAATCAAAACTTTTCACTATAATATGGTAAACAAAAAAATGTGTTGCTCAAGACATTTTATTATATTTAATCGCATGTAGATATAAAATTAATATTGTCGAATGACAAATAAAACTTTAGAATATGAAGAACAAGTGATGTTCAAAACAATAACAATTTTAAATGTAGGTCAAATAGAACTTAAATTCAAAAAAAATAAGAATAAAATTTTATTACGTAGGTATCATATTAGAATCAAACGAAACATAATCATTTCAGAATATTAAAATGAAAATCGTCTCCAGTAGCCAATTAGGAAGTGCATAAGATTTAATGCCGGGGGCTGACGACTAGATTTCATTGAAATACAACGTAGTGGTATTATTGTACAATTTAGTAGTTTTGTTCATATGTTTGTACCAATGTGCATAATGTTTCCCATTCACCACAATTTTTATCCCAATTACTGGTAACCCTATATTCCAGCTGCCATATTATAGTTTAATTTAGTTCCTCCGAAGCCACCTTGTAAGTTGTGCGGTGCGTGGTTCGTGCTTTAGTTTTCGTTGACCCGCGGCTTTAACCGTAAAATTCATATTCAATGTGTATGGCTGTGGTGGTAAGTTAAAAATACACATAATCATATTTTTTATTCATTGTAATTCCACCATTACATACAATTTGGAGTCTCACCTATATTTCGCACTGCCTTACAATGACGATTACAGACAATCCTTTAAAGATCGAAATTAATATTTATTTTTCTGTATTCGTTTTGGTTGTAAATTAATTTTGCCATGAATCTTTCTAAATAATGTAGGCACACATTAAATAAAATGCTTCATACCATGTAATTTGCATCTGTGCAGTGCTGTCACTCTTCATTAAAATGTGGCTTGAGTCATATTATAAATGTCTGATTTGAAACGAGCCCATCCCTTTGACAGTGTGTGCTAATTTCAGTGATGAATGAGAGTTTTCGATATTTTTATTATACATGTATGCAGTTTTTATAAATACAATCTTCGTCTTTTGACCTTATAACCTGGATTCGATATTGAAAACAATACAGTTGGCTGCCACTAAGCTGTCAATGGACTTTTTCGTATTTCTTTGTTGTCTTATTTAGTTGAAAATAACACTATCTCAATTATTAAAACAAAGTTATTTGTTTCATATATTGAACTTATTTACATTTTGACTCCAAGTGGGTAAGTACTAGCTAGATTGTGGTTATATACAAACGGTTTGAGTTGATATAGAATGAAGTACATGCTCATTTTAATTTATGATTTACTACTCATATATTTGTACAAAGGAAGGGTGTCTCAACACATATCTTTAAAACTCAATCGCCAAACTATTAACACGCAGAGAATGTAGTTAAGTAAAATAAAAATGTTTTATTATTTCAAACAATAATTCTACTCGAATATGATCGACCGTAGGTCTTGTATATTATCATAATAATAATTATAGTATTACAAATATAGTCACAGTTGTAATATATAGATAGATTTTAGTGGATATTTTAAGTTGAAAAATATATTGTTACGGTGTCTATCGATAAACTTCATAATACAATTAATATTAAACACATTACATTATTATATTATATGTAAATTCTCATTCAATTATCTAAATATGTTAGTATATAATGAATGATGACGAAACAATATTGAGTTATTCAAATTTATGTAAATTTTTAGTAGAAATTTAGCTAAGTATATGTAAGGTAATACCCATCTAAACTTTTTTTTCAATTATTTTCATTTTTCACGACGAAAGTATTGTAGTGTTTTGACAGCTATCTATTCTTGCTAATTCGCTAGTGATACATATATTTATGATTCTCTATATTATTGTAGTCTTTAGTTAATTCATGTTTGGAATCTTATCTCCTAACTTTATTGTCTCAATTTTTTTATCATTACGAAGCAACGATTGCATTAAATTACATTAATGCCATTAAATATGGCGCAGATTTATATTACATTAGTATATTTTCTATAATTAAGGACGCCTGAACATAAATACTGTATATCAGTCTAATATCTCTTCATTTTCTTAAATTGACATACACGATAGCAATATTTTCGGGAAAAGTCTGCGTTGGAATTTATTAAATCTTTGATTTAAAAATGAATAATCTTTTGTTATTGCAAAGATCATTGGCATTTGTACACTACGATAATAAATCAGATTGTTAACACAGATGTTAAAAACACGCCCGAACACATTTAAAAACAATATAATCGATTTTTATGTGTACATAAATATAGTGCCTTATGCATAGAAAAGAATATGACGAAAAGTTTGATAAACAATTTTCAAGTCTAGACTCCAGACGTTCCCCACCCTATAGGTCTTTAGTACAAGTGCTTCGTCTCTTACCTCTGAATAGAATTTCAACCTTACTCAGTTTCATATTGTGTTTGTTCATCTTGTTTGGCAACAAAACTATAATTTATTGATTGACACAGATTACATGACGTATAGAAAGAGAAAAATGGATTTATTTATGTAATTGCAGTACGAATTATTGTATTTATATAATATAACTGCAAGACTATCCTGAATGGATTATTATTATTAACGAAAATAATTACCCACACAAGTAATGATAAGATATGCATTTGAATACTAGCTGCAAAAACAAACATTTTTCAGAATCATTTGACAACCGATCGCATAGTTTTACAACATATTACCGACCATCTACAGAGGATTTATTTTCATATAATAATAAAAGTCGTGTAGGATTTATACAATATGTATCTAATCTGTGTTTAATAACAATGAATTCGTTGGCAATACGCATTTTTATGACCATGATGTTTTACTCTTATATGTCACGAATAAAATACTAGCGTTATTAAATTTGATGTTATAGACTAAATTGGTAATTGTCTAAATGTCTGTAAACCATT
Organism: Rhyacophila evoluta; assembly: GCA_022683975.1. Lineage (NCBI taxonomy): Eukaryota > Metazoa > Arthropoda > Insecta > Trichoptera > Rhyacophilidae > Rhyacophila > Rhyacophila evoluta. Next base: position 18,788 of record JAGVSQ010000333.1, read on the forward strand.
TTTTTGTTCCCACTGAACAATTCAATCGCAGCAGAATAAATAATCATTTTCATGAATACATACAATATATAATTATGATTTCATCTAGATTATCACTAGGTTACATCTATTCGATTGAGAATACGTATTCGATCTCATATTTATTTTATGGTAAATATAGATCTTAACATCCATACAATATAATGAGATCGGATGCGAAATCAGTTTACCTTTAAACAGGCAATACAAATGTATTCCTTAGATTTTCTTTGAGATCAAGCTGCTTGCTTCTTCCATGGAGTCCTTTTCCGCATTTCATACCCTGTCAATTTATTTCGACATTATACTGACAATTTACTCTTGCATATAGTATACAAATGTTTATGTAATAAATTATTTATACTTTTGACGCTCGACTGGCAAACGAATCAAAATAACGGACCGGTAGTGAATCGGTTGTAGGGGCGAGTCCTCTGGAGTGCAGGGACCTCTTTCACATTCACGACTCACGAGCCGCAATCTTCTTGCTACTTCTACTCACATAAGTCGCGAGCGGCATGTGGCAAGGCAAACCCGACACCGAAAAAGGGCGCACCAAGTCTGTTCAACCCAACGCCCATTGCTCGACAACTGTTGAATAATTTAGACCGCTAACGATAAAAGTATATAAAGTAAGATTAAATTCTCAATATCGGATACTTCGGATCACTTACTTGCATTAACCATTTTAATTATGTACAAAGTATTGGGTGTGATACGTTATTACAACCTTAACCGTGTTACATATAGCATGGTTCATTAATCGACTTATATTTTTTTTTAATTTCACCAAAAAGAAATCACTGACCAGTAACAAATAAAGCATCTAAACCTTACACAATTGAGGCAAATGGTCATTTAATTTCTGCTGTTATTCAATACGTAACCAATAATTTGAAGTTTTTATACACCCAAAGGGTGGGTGTCTTCGATCTCAATAGAGGGCATTCATAGAAATTACAAAATTCCGATTGATTGAGACATATTGATTGGTCTTATCGATAAAAAAATAGTGGCAAAGCTTGACTGATCGCTTGACAACATGTCCAATAAATATAATATAAAATAAAATATAAAATGTAATTATTGTTTATAGCAATGCAAATCGTCTAAATTAAGTTCTATACAGTAAATGGAATCAGTATGTTATTTGGAATATTTATGGCAATTAATAACCAAGTTGTAGAAACATGTCGTGTGGATATTCCAGTTGGTACATTATTTTTTTAATAATCTCATTTCAATCGTCAAAAGTAACAACATTAAAATTCATCGCTAAAACTTCAAAAGAACAAAATTGTTGAAATTTACGTAAATTAGCATATTATTCTTAGTAAACCAACTGTGTACGAATGCCTACGCATTCTTCCCAAAAATTTAATATAATAAGGAATATTTTCTACTGAGGTATACAAAGTAAAATTTATTTCAATATATTCATCGAATGTAATTTTATTCTTTTAATTTGAGTTTTTTCAATCATGTTTTGTATACATTATTCAATTATTGCAATATGGCATTCATGAAATTATTTATCCGCGTAATTTCCAATATTTTAAAATATATATACCTACCGAAAGTAGAGTTAAAAAGAAAACACTGACTTCTTAAATCTATGAATTGCACACTGGATATATTTTTTATGACTAATATCCCCCTAAAGCAATTGAATGGTGCAAACAATAACACAAAATCTTCGGTGTACAACAACAGAAAATCACGCGATTCTTGCAGCATTTAAAACTTACAGCGTCCCACGGTACGAAAATAAAATATTGGATATGCATGTTTAAAATTATTTCAGAATCTATATATAGAGCGATTCTGTTTTTTCCTTAACAGGATTTCCCGATTAGCTTCGAACACTGTTTCTTTTGAAGACATTGTTGAATATTATCATGTAAGTTATTTATTAATACAACCTACAGTTTACTAATAACATATTTTTTAGTATCATATTTTCCTTTTTTCACGTAATATCTCTGGATCGGTGGGATCCAAAGTATCCTCAATCAACTCGACTCTCTCGTTTCCAAGCCCTCATATAAGATTTCAGCAATCTTAACAGTCTTCTGTTTTCGTCAGATCTGTCTGAATCTTTAGTATGTTCAAGTCTGGTATTTGCATATTAAAACGATCTCATTATGGTCTTTGCGATTTGTAGAATCTAACAACAATAGTATATAACATAATTAGCAAACAATACTATTGTATAACTGATAACATAACAGTGTAATTCTAAATGGAAATTTTCGAATACTGCATCCAAAAATTATTTGTTTCATATACTTTGCACTAAGCTCACTAAAGTTGACTTATCTTTTGTCATGATATGCGCCTTATTATGTTATGTTTTAATATGACTGTTTAATAAGACATCATTCAACCACTTAAATGAATATACAAATTCAAACGTCCGATTTGACTTTTCATGGTATTATTTTCTTACTATCGCATTATATTACTATATAAAACAAATTTTATATTCTCATCAAAGAGTCTTAGCCTTCTTAATAATCCAAATTTTTATTTGACCTGTCAGGAGACGGTATTAAGTTACAGCGTCCCTTTATATAAGGGTGCGTGTCCTCTGCCTGCAAAGGTCAACGCATCCCGCGAGACGGTCTCGGCGAGAGGAGAGGAAGGGGCTCGCGATCCTTCGAAGGGCACGCCCGGGGGAGGGGGGCAAGGCTGCGTCTCACGCGACCACCTCGGAGGGTCGTCGAGCCCTTTCGGCTCTTATAAATGCTCATATTTTATCGCTACTTCAAGTTCTGCTAGCGCCACTACCATAAACTCACCTTTATATTCCTGGATGAAAACACTATACTGATTGTTTTTTAACCCGATTAAAATAGTTGCTTACGCAGGTTTCTTTTGATGATATCCAATGAAGGTTATTGAAAAAATCAGCACATTTTTATAATTATTTGGTGACAGATATTAATTGCTTAATTTAAAAAAAAAATATCAAGTCTTTCAATGTTTGCATTAAGGTGCTGATTAATTAAAACATCAATTTTATGTTAGATGTATCCCCAGAACTCATTAGTAAAATGAATAAAATTGTGTAGGGTAGTTATTTTACTAGGACATCGCTGTGATTATGTCGACGTAAGTAAACTGTTGATGTTTGAATAATGCGTTTTTTCAGTATTTACTTCTTAGGTAACGTCAATTGATTTTTTCTCAAATGGTATTCAATATCGGTATTTATTTGAATTTAGCCTCGGTGATCTATCTGAATATGCTACGTAAAACATATAAAATATTTCAATAGCATGCTATTTTTTTGTCCAAACAGTATAAGGTATCACTTATTTGCGTGTAAAGTAAATAGTAGAATCCTCGGTGAAAATAAATAATCATTTCAGAAAACAAACCCTCCTCGCTCGCTACGGTAAAATCCTAAAAGACGACTTAAAAGATTCCCGCTTTATATAAAACAAATAAGGGACTGCCGTAAAAAGGTCTCCCTCTCCTCACTCATCAGGGCTTGGGGTGAATGAATCTTATACATCGCTATTCTTTTACCTGTACCTGTATGGCCCATAATGCTCTACCGATCAGTGGCACTGCGGATCCAAATGAACGCAGGACCATATTTAAATCAGTTAATACGTATTTTATGTATTTAAGTAGCTTTTGAAGTTACATCGTCAATTCATTTTGTTTGGTAATAAACATTACGTACATTTTCAGCATCCTGCAATATTTCGTACGGTTCATTGTAATAAGAAAGCATCGAATTATTTTGTGGGTATATGATAATATTGTGTTATTAGTATGAAGTTTGATTTAACTAACCTCCCGAACTATAAATACACAGTGGGCGTAGTGCCAAGTTGAACTGTAAGACTTTTCATTGATATCAATCAAAAAATATATAAACTTCAACAAATATTATGTACATGAAGGATATTTACCTGTTAAGTTATTATAGGCTGTAGCAACGTAACGTGCTAATGTGCTATTAACATAATATTATAGAATGTTACGTTTGAATTGGTATTATAATTAATTCTTAAAGCCTATTGAAATTTGTGCTGATAACCAGATTAAATTGTAGGTGTAATTGGGTGAGATTTAACGTACGTATTGCCTTTGTCTTGAGACAGTTCGTATTGTTAATTAAATCTTATCTGGTTTCGTCACTGCCTCCATCCTAGATCTAGGCGGTTCATCGAACTTTCCAGCATCACCGTCCTTGCTCACCCTTTCCCTTAGCTAAAAGTATTTATTGTAATAATGGGCGTTAAATCTATTTGTCAGAATAGTTAAAAAATACCATTGGAATTATTATTATTACTGTCTAAATTTGAGCATACTCTCTCGAACTTTCGCATCTCATATATCAACTTCACAATGCCGGTAGGGAACATAGTTTGGGAATTTTCATTTATACGATAAAAACTTTTACTGCTTATTTGAATGCCTTTTTACTTGCGGATCATATGGCTAATATGAATTTCTGTCGGCTTTCATTGTGCAGGTTAATTTATTGAAAATGGAAAATGTTATTTTTTTACATTATTGATGTCTTACGATATTAAATACACTGATGTAATCGTGTGCGGTTGTTCCGCAATCTTATTGGCTATTCTAATATTTTACATACTACGCATTACAACATTGCCAAAAATACGATTTTCCGTCATAACCAACGAATATAGACTCGTTCTCCATTAATTTTATTGAATATCTTGTACTATTAGTACCAGATTTGATTTTAACGCACTCAGGGTACGTGCGAATTCAGTCCTAATGCATATTGTGCAACATTATTTTAATGTATTTTATTGACTTAATGTTATATATTAATGTAGCACACACAAAATATTCCATTGTATTATTTTTCTTTTTATGCAACGTTATCCGCTGAGCAAAATATATTATTTATACGCGTGTCTTAAATTGTACATTATATCACAATTCTACCAATCCCTTGAATGTACTTGGGTATCGATCAAATCAAGTTTATTGTGTATTTTAATTATTATATTATACTAACTGTATTGTTAAAACCTAGAAATGCATATAGTTCAGATAGATGAAATTCAGTTTACCTCTTGGCGCAAAATATTTGCAAACGTTTAAATAAACATATTGATTATGAAATATTTTTGTCGGTTTGGTGATTTCGGTTATAAGTAATCTCGTTTTGTTGTCAAAAGAAAATGGAATTAGAATGAAATGTTTCCCGCGGGAGCTAAAACGCGTGTTCCCTGACTTTTCTCGCGGGCGGGAACAAACGCATAAATATTTTACGTTTTTTCCCGCATTTTCATTACGATCCGAATTCAATTTATTGTTCGCATTCGTCCGCCGTCCTATTACCAACGAAACAATAAATATTTCCTTTCGCTAGGTATTAATCATTTTCCGGTCGTAAAAAAGTTGAAGTTATTAACGACATGAGTACAAACATACGCATTATACATATAAAAGACTTGTTTATACCGTCGAACGTACGTGCTACGAAGAATCCGTGGACTTGTAATATCAATATTATTATAATACTAAACATTAAGGACACGTGTTAATATTTCTTTTACTATATGACCCTCATGCGGTGCGTCCAGGATTCCATGTCATCCTCTAATTGCTTTGCCTCCTTTTTTTGTTATATCCTGCTGGCAAAAAGATACATTTATTTCAGGCTTTTCCAAGGCATCCAGAACTCGTATCCTAGCGTAACATGAAAATTCATTTTATGTATTGTAATCATGAATTTTGAATCGCGTATCCATAATTCAGAATGATTTGCAACCGCATACGCTATTATCTACTAGATTATGAGACAAATATAATAGACTAATCGGGTATTATAGATGGCTTAATAAATTTTTCGATTTTTTTCTAGGAATAAAAATGCTTAAATTACATTCAACCACTAAGAAACGCATATTCTACTCTAATTCTGTGAAAGTAGATTTAAATATCTAAACCAATTTGTACTTGTACGAAAAGTTAAGAAGAGCGCCGAAAACTTGCTTAACTAAACTACGCGGTGATAACTTTATCCAGTTGATGTTGTTTATGCGAATTAGGTTTTCTAAATTATTTGTAAGAACTTCAACGTTATATACTGACAGACCCAACGTATATTATTTGATGTTAATGAAGATATTAAGTGTAAGCGCATCACAAAATAAACTTTTAGACTTCGGTTAAGGACCCCACCAACTAGCCGCAATTATGTTTTTGTCTTATTGCAATTTCTCTGCACGCAACGGATGCGATGCATTCATTCTGTAATTCCTTGCATCTGTATGCTGATTCATTCTAATTTAATAACACGGCTGAGTCTAGACTCTAGACTACAATAAAAATAGATAGCGATAAATTCCTATCGGTGTAAATTGTATGAAAGTTTTTTTACGCGTTATGTATTATATTAACGTTAATGCGAATCCTTACTATGTGTATATATCTGCTAATAATTGATTTAAATACCCTCCGAGGTCGCTTGATCGAAATCATCGGTTAGTATGCAAAATTTGTATCATACTCTTCCATGTCGCGATGCAAAACTCAAGTTTCGTTCTTTGTCTTTTAGCTGCGTTTAGCCGACGATTTTTGCATGTACTGCTTGCATAAATATTGTCACCAGCGTCACAACATTATCATGAACTTCCACTACAATACATACTTTCAGAACACTTCAATAAATATTATGCATTTAGCATTTTTACTCGGAAAAATTATCAATTTGTATGGTGGCATACATTTTAAGTAATTCTATGTGCATGGAGTAGATATTTAAAAAAATGTGTTATAATAAAAGTGTAGAAAAATATCTATGAATTTAATTGTTTCCACTGTAAGATATTGAGTTTTGACATAATATGTATCACACGATTTTAGTTAATTTGTTCGAATTCTAGAAAGCGATTTTTGAAAAACATATTGCAGCATCGATTGAGTTGATTGCATCAGCCGATAGAGGAAACGCTGTATGCTTTGTCCAACGGACGAATTACACCCAATAGTATTTAGACAGCGTTATATCTTGAAAAATGCGTACAAGTCATTACAGCTGAAATTTTTGAAAGATAACTTGCAGTTCTATAATATTTATCAAAAGCGACATAAACGTTATATCAACGATGTAAATTTTCGTTCTTTGTTCGTTCGAAAAGAAACAAACTTCATCCGTGTTCGTCTCCGCCCTTCCCAGTTATTCTAAAGTTTGTATGCTGTTTTATATTCATTATTCCAAACTTCCACGAATTGAGCTTCGTTTATTTTTCGATTCCCAGAATTATTGAAATCAAATTTGGAAAAAAATATCCTCGCCCGTGAGACTATATAATCGCGAATATGTTTAGTAGTTATGATTTAAATTGATATCTTGTGTCGTTTTGGAACGGGCGGTCTCTCGTTCGCCAACACGTTGTTCAAACTAAACTGCACATCGATCAAAAAATCGCCCGAGAAAGTTCTGTCTACTAGCATATAGTGTATTCATTTTATGTATTAGAAATGATGCAGTCGATATGAAGACAGAATGCTTTATCGCTTGGCAGGCAATGCCCATCCGTCAAACGATTTGTAACTTTCTCAGTATCAAACTTTTTAAATCTACGTTTTCGCCCTGAGAGCCGATTTTCAGTGCTCAAATAATGATCTGTGTTTTGCCAACAGGTGTAGAAGTTATTTTCGCAAATTCCCGAATTCAATTTCTCTATTGGGACTGTCTCCGGTTGTGGAAGAAAAATCATATTATATTTACCTTTTAGGATAAACTTGACAGTCTCAACAGAGACTACTGGAAATTTTAAAAATAAATCTAAGGAATCTCAAGTATTCAATATATTTATATTTTTCTGCAAATACCCGCAATATGTATTTATATATATATGTTTTGCATTGTTTTAAAACGTTTCCTTAAGTCTAAAGTGGTAGTTATGAATGAAAAACGAGCGGTTCGAAAGAAGTGAATTACTTAAATATAACCATATGTTAATGCACTAAAATAATGAACAAAAACCTTTTAACACCGGTTGGTAAAACTGAAAGGTTAAACGATAATTTACAAGGCACATTCACGACGATAAAAATTAACAATGCTCGTGAGTACGCTGTCGCCCAGGGCCGCCTCAAGGACCACCGCTGTCACGTGCGAGCTAATAAAAAGCACAAGGATTTTTTAATAATGAGTCGATGCCTTGATTAAAGGTTGAAACAAAACAGTTTCCTACTAGCGTCTTCCATTTAAATTTGAAAATAAATTAACGACTACATTTGATATTCTACAACAGATGTCGTGTATTCGAACAAATCTATATAAAGTACGATTGCTTATATGAAACATCTTTTTTTAACAAGCCTTTACAATGTTAATATTTATTTTGACAGATATTTCACGAGTATTAGTGGTCGACCGATCGCGAAATCTATTCGGGCATCCAAACCTACATCATTTAATTGAAAAAAAAATCTGCGATCTTCAGTGCCGACGCACGTCAGCTCATTGACTCGGCATTTAAGATGGTTTTATTTACTTATTTGGGCGCCCCGTACAGCGCACACACGGTACGTCTGCATTAGGCGGGTCTGTTCAACGCACTCCCTGTGTGGAGTAGTTGTAATATAGTCACTCAGCCAGTTCCTACCGTCAATTGAGGGGTCAATGTCTGTTAAAAACCAGTGACGTATGTTCAAGTATTCTCTGAAATAAAAATCCTGCATAAACAAAAATATATAGATATGAAGAATGAAATAAAAATATACAAATATCGTCAAGTTAGCTGTTACAAATATTTTGAATAAATTGATTCTGGATTAATAATAAATACCCGTAGTATAAACATAATATTACTGAAAGTTTTATCATATTCATAACCCTTCATATATACAACACTGATCAGTTTATCATAAAAAATCACATGGCTGTGCTCTAACACATTTTTTGTAATGTTAAATACTTCAAGTGGGCATTTATTGGTCCACTCCTTAACGATTCATCTCATTTTCGAAGCGGGTGTGGTATAATGATATTATGTAATATTATTCTGCTTACCGTTGAACTCTTTAACATTTTAATTAGCAAACTGACTATTTGTCAATTGAGTTGTTATGCTTTACGTGTCCAGCATGGTAGCGTCAAATTAATGAACGAGGTTGAATATGTTTAGCTACTTTTCAATTATGAATTTAACGCACCATCTGGACTAAATTTATATTAAATATCAAACATTGAGCCGTGTCCACACTTCAAATGGTTCAAAGAAATGGTTAGTGTTGCTATAAATTTAATGCAAGATTTAAAAAATGTAGTAGTACTGCATGTAGAGATAAAGTGATTTGATCACATAATTAAAAAAACATGAATATATATGACGTCGCGCCACTGTTGAAAGGTGACTACGCGAGCCACGCTTTGTTGACCGCAAGGATGTTTCCACGATCGGGTGGTCGTTTGGCGGCTCAGGCTTGCTCCAGGTCGACGACCTGTTCTCCAAAGCCTCATTCACAGTTCCGTTTCGTTCTACCTCCGCTAACCAGCCATCAATCCTGGTGGAATTTCACAAAGAAGCCTGATTCGCAAGTTCTGCGTATTAGCTATTTTTACAAACCGCTGAATGAGGTTCTTCCAACCGTGAAGATGATTTGCCTGCACAGTTGACACAATGAAATATGATATACGAGCCCAATATTACGTATATTACATGTATCCATCCGTTTACAATTTAATTCAATATTATTTAAGAATTCAAAATTATGGTACATCATATTATATAATATAGTACGGTCTAACGTTTCTAACAGTTTAAATCACTACGGCCAATATTGTAATTGAGTATTTTAAATAACCGGTTCGTTAACTCTGAGAATGACGGTGCAATTTTTTTCGTATTTATCTCATTTAGTTTTGTGATAAGTTTTACGGTTCGGAACCTTTGTTCCTATACTGTTAGAATTATGACTAAATTAATATATCTTCAATATTAATTTGGTTCGTTCCATCATATTGTAAACTGTATCGGCATTGATTCAATTTCAAATACAATGCAAATAAGAACCTATGGTGTTATATATATAAAATAGCAGTACTGTACAGTGTAGTAGAATGCTAACATTAAATCAAAACCAGGGTCAACAACCGTTTAGACGCCGAGGGCTAACTTATGGAACATTTATATGACAATTACCTATATCCGGTTAACTTGTACTTATGAAGTATTTTGAATATTCTGTAAACATGACATACGCATAAGAAAATGTTTATGATATGTTTACTATTTATATTTAAACACAATCCCAGTACAATGCTCTAGCACTTTTTACTTTAAAATTTCTCATTTGTATATGCTTTAATTTTATTTAAAATTAGTTCATCATAAGACAATATTAATATTGTACAATATAATAAATAGTAACGGTTGCTGAACTTCGTCAGTCTGCCGGGCCCAATATTCCCGAACCCTGAATTGGAGAACATTTATGTAACAACGAATATTTTTATCGATTGACTGACCAACCTTACGGTATTTCAATGATTTCATTTATTTGTAAACGTACTCGGAACATCGGAGAATTCCCAACGTAGTTCAACAACCAGCCTGTAGATAAGAAAGAATTCTTGCAACATTAATAATGCACCGTCGATTATCCTCGCAATACATCGGCTCTGTTTTTGTTTACTGAGAGGGTAGTACAGTATCGCGTTGCTTTGTTTTATTTTGCTTATTCTTCCTTTGTTCTATTATGGGCACTGCAGTTACTATTGTGCACTCGGAGTTGGGCTGATGCGTAGTGCATAATTATGTGCACTTTTCATAAATTAATGTGATCGTTAATTTACGATTGCATGCTCTTCGACAGTGACTGTAATGGGACTGGATAGTCAAAAGAATTCTAATTAAGTGATTGGACAATTACTCCAAACGAATTGCTTTATAATAGAAATATCAACAATCATACTCTTGTAAGCAGTGTCTCACAATAAAATTTATTTTAATTTACGTTGCTCTTTGTGTTAGAAACTGTTTTTTGTTACTTTACAAAAGCAATTATTCAGCTTCTTTATTGATATTTCTTTGTCAACATACTAACTGCTTAAAAATTAAAGATTATGTTTTTATTATTTGATATAAGTATGAACATGTGTGTTTTCTGATAATATAGAAACGTAACTAAACTATATATATGAGTAATTAGAAGAATCCGGTCTTATTTGCTTATCAATGTAGAACTAGCTTTGTATCAGTGGCTAATAAGTAAATACATCGTTGGTTATTTTTAACCAATTTTATAATAACATATCTAAAATCTGTGTAATTTTCTTAAACCTGAAAATTGTAAGTTTTGTTTTATTTCTATTATATCTAAAATCTTTTCGACATTTACTAATATATACTGCCGATGTATTTTGTTACGTTTAAAAATGCCAAGTTAACAATGTATAATATCCACGGTGTAA
>JAGVSQ010000333.1:30243-42864 GCA_022683975.1 Rhyacophila evoluta
CGTGAGAGTTATTTAGCAATTGTCACTCGATTTTTCTATCCACATAGTAAACATTGGACCGTAGTTAGATTCTCATTTAAAGCAATATTGATTTAAAAACTTTGAATAATTCATTCAACTGCTTTGATTTCGTATTGTTTATTTACGCCCGAGCGCTCCTTGTCACATCCGTTTATGTCAATGCATTCATTGCCTACGAAATAATTCAAATATTTATTCTTCTCAAAGAAATCTCTTCCATTATATACACAATATACAATGTATGTTAAAAATATATGCCGCTATTATTTTTATTGTGGCAATTAAATTATGTATTTCGTAAGAAATAGTAATAATATTGATTTTGACAGACTCGCCACTGTGGTTACGTAGTAGATACTTACCAAGAAGCCGTACTAAGTTTAACATTGAAACTGGAAATAGATTTTGTATGAACGTCTGAAGCAAAACTGATATGATTGCGCAACGACACGAGCAATTACGTAGTGTGTTAGTGTTGATAATTATGCACATCTGGGACTTCAACTTTTCGTTTAATTATCATTTTCACGTTTTCTCCGAATTGGTTCGCGGTGAACTACAACAATAAGCGATGGAATTTTACAAGCAAACATTGTTGATAGTAATCCGGGCGACAAGTTCTAATCCAAGTAGAAATAGAACTGTGGTTTAGTTTCAATGTCATGTGGAATATTTATTATGAAGGCAAAACTTCTACGCCATTCACATATTTGAGTACTTGTAAATGCTTGTTAAAGGGCTGTTGTTTGGTTTAATAAACGAAAATTGGGTAGGTAAAATTTATTGAAAACATTGGTACCATTATCCATTTGCCATTCGTGAATATTATATATTGCACCTTCTTAACTTGCTTTGACAAAAACAGACGACGGTCGTTCGCAGGACGCTATTTATATTTTTAAAAAGCTTCAAAGCTATCCCCGTAGAATGAATGCCTGACCGGGACTTTAAATTTTCGATTGGATATTTCGTTCCACCAAAATATAGGTCACTTCCAGTTGACGAATGGCATCATACAATTCTTCACTTGAAGAAGGTAACAGGACTTCGAAGGGAATTGTTAATTAGATCATTTCATTCTTCTCAATTGAAAGTTTTGTATCTGCCCGTAAAAGTATACCCATCGAGTTTATTTATGTAATATTTCATATGTACGGTAGCTATAATAGAAACTCTAGTATAAATTAAAAGTATTTTAGCTAAAATATAAACATTAAAATATTGATTAAGTAGTTAAGACTATAAGATATTGATTGCTAAAATTAAAATTTCTTTCATGTTGTCTCTTCCAGACTAGTTCACAGAAATAGCTTGTCTAATAGTTCCTTACGTACAAAATAAATTTGTATGTATTTTCATATAAATACTAAATATGAAATTTGAATATAAACGACTTTTGTAATCTTTCTTTCTCTTAGACGCGCTCTTACTCAATAATACAAATATTTATTTTGAAAGTAACGCGAGTATAATAAACGTATTACAATGTCATTATTGAAATCGGGTTACCATTAATGGGAGAAAAGCTTCCCGTAAAAGCAATATTCATAATTAGCACACGGTCGTCTATCCCATGCCACATAATTTTATTTGACAGTCAGCTGTTCCGCTCAATAGAGTCGCGCCTCCATTTGTCGGTTCAAGGGTAGGTTGCATTCCTGTCAGAGAAAGGGTGTGTTCTCCAAAGTGGGTGCGCATGCTCGAACTCTCCCCGGAGGTCTCTGACCACCCTCAGAAGCTCCCAAATGACGTTGCCACCCTCGTTGTAGAGGTGGCGTAGCACCGGCGTAGCGGGCGCAGCGAAACGCCATCTAACGCCCCCAAAACGGTCGTTAATTCTTTGACTACCTGCATAACGTAGAATGAAAACTAGAGCACTGAAGTGAGCTCGCAACCGAATAACTAATTCAAAACTCAAACGGGTCATATCCAGACTACATGTTTGTAAATAAAATAAGTTTCAGTATTGAATAAGGAACTTATTTAGTACAATATACAGGTTTCACCTGTCATAGCTAACAACTTAAAGCACCGACTCTTGTCAAAATGAACATTCTTCTGAAATTCTTACTGAAATAAGTTTTTCACCGCGGCCAATAAACTGAAAGTAGAGCAATACGGATTACCACAGTGTGAAGACTGAAGCCTTATTTTGACAAATTTTAATTATTGCTCTTGACAACTCCAGAAAAAGTCACTAAATATAATCTATACCAGTCGTCATTTTTGCTCTAATATAAAAGATTTGAATTCGCTGGTAATTCATTCAACGTACATCTAGTGAATTTACGGATGTAATATTTTGAAAGGTATGTTTATTATGTCAACGTTTTGGGAAGTTGTCGGAAATTTCATTGTTACAAACTCAGCTTGACACTATACAAGATGTTTATATTACGTACTATTCAATAACTACATGGCTTAGATAAAGTCATCGTTTGTTTAATTTATTTATTTAATGCGTATTATATAAATAAACAAAACACTCTTTCGCCTATAAATAACAATCTAACCTCACCTCACACCTGTCTCTAATATTATTTTAGAGAGTTATGTGTTTGCTTTGTGTGGTTTGATTTCAATGGCCTAAATGGATACGCAAACGCAGAAATACCAACCAACCTGCTTACTGTGCTATAATTACTCTTTGTTTATCTCGGGATACTGTTTAGTAAGCTCAGTATTATTATTGTGAACTCACTGCAACAATGTAAACCTATCGTAACAATTGTAATAAACCGAATCTCAGTTATTTAACAGTTAACACCTTGACTCGACTTGTAAAGTAACAAACAGTTCTTATGATTCAACCTAGTTTTTCGTGTAGCTTGTAGCGCCTGAAATATGCAGTTAGTTGTAGGTATTTAAAAGCATATCGCATTCATTTCAAGAGATTAAAAGTAATCTATTATTATAAACAATGGAAAATTACCCAAGGAATACTTTGTCTTTTAAACAATTCGTTGTTCTTTAGAAATTAAAATTATAAAAATATTAACATAGCCACATAAATAATACTCACAAAACAATTCTCCAAAAGGTTCTTTTTTTAATTTGGAGTATTTATCATTCACATTATTTGAATAATAACGATGGTCGAATCTCGATTGTTTGTTGACGTTAGGTTATTGTATGAGAATTCCCATTTTTTGATTAAGCTTTCTCAGGTGTGTGTTATACGTTACTGGGTAAAAATATTGTACATATGCCAATAACTAATCGAAAATCGAAGTTCTTTGTAAATTTCAACAAAATATTCCAGTGATTAAATATTTTATGAAAATGAAATTATCATTACACTTGTTTTTTTTCATGTCATTTAAGTATATATTTGAAAGTCGAATAAAATATACATAATGTGGTTTAAGTTGGTCATCACTGTTAAATAAGCGTGATTACAACTTCGGCGTTAAGAGAAAGCCAATATAGATAAATCCCAAGTGCATTCGTTATTTAAGCCAATATGAAATATGAAAATACGGAAATAAATTGCAGAGATTTGCCATAAATAGAACAAGAACCCGGCTATAACGAGATTACAGCGTCGACTTACATTCTCTCACTATTTATAAATAACTTCAGCAGTATCATTTGCTAGCGATTGTCACAATGTATGATTCCTGGCTTTGAAATAATTCTGCACAGTTATTTCCTCTTTGAACATATTATTATATTTGTATTTTCTCTTAACTTGATCTGTTTTATGATATGTCCAACTGACGGCTAAACTGAAATGCATTTAATCTTGTTTTATAACTCACACGCACTGATCAATATAATGTATTTCTACAAGAAATTGATAACTAGACATATTAAATATACAACCACTTCTACGTATTTAACTAAACCTGGTAAAATTTATGCCGTTGTAAATGCTAAATCGATCAATCAGTAACATTAAATTATTTATGCCAATGCTCAGTCAGTTGCTAATGATTTACCTCCGGTTAAGTTATATATGTATAATATTAACGTACATATTGAATTGCGGTTAGTGAAATGACATCATTACACGATTTTTATGAAAATCGGATTGGGGATTTGAGCAATTTTAATATGGATATGGACGTTGTGAGAATTGATGACTCGTTTTATATAATATAAATTCATGCATGTTTTATTGCTATTTTAACGCGCTGTATACTCATACTATTCGATATACATATGTACTTCACTAAACGTTAACCGTTAGATAGTACAAAAGCGTAGCAACATACATTGTCTTTGATAATTCGACATGCATGTAATCGGTTGCAAAATTTAAACGTACGGAGCACGAGCAAATATGTACTGAAGCATTACTATGGTTTCACCTCATCATACTGTTATTCTATACTGCTGCGAGCAATTTGGTAAAACACATTTAGAATGGGTAAAAGTTATAGGTGTGATGTAAGGCAATATGTGCTGAAGTATTATGGGGCCTTATTTACAGTTAAGCACCTTCGGTGTGGTATTTTTAGACCGTAAAACAGCACGTCGTTTTATCTGATTCGGTTCTGGGTTGTTCTTGTGACATTGTTAGCATTATCTAATATTCGCAGGAGGAAATTATTATTCATATTGTATAAGAAAATTACCCATCTCCGTGCGGGATATTTGATATACCTATAGATGTTAGTTTTACATAATTGTTTCAGGAATATATTATTCTCTTCCTTTGGCTGCCTCCTTCTTGAAACCGGAAAAGAGCTTATTGTGCGTTGATTTTATACGAATTCATATCGCGAACATTGTGAAGTAAATTAAATATTTTTTTCAATAAAAAAATATTTATCGATATTAACACATTTTGAGTTATTTTTATTTATAATACAAAACACTCTTGCGGCGTGGCCTACATAAACATATTGATCTTATACGTATAATATATATATGATAACGCTAAAGAAAACAAGAGTTTTTCAAAATATGGAACCAAATATTTATTTTTTTCTTGAGTTAATTAACATGAATGTTCATTGGATAAAACATATTATTCGTAGTAAACAGTGTATGGTTTAAAAAACTGAGTATCACTATTGATTGGTCCTCATCTTCTACGTGTATATGTTAACCACATTCTTCACGACTGTCCAAATTTATCGGTTGGAAGGAGAGTTTATCAAGTCGGCTGAACACTAGTATAAAAGAATTGTATCAGAAAAGAAAGGATGGATCCATGATAACAATATCCTAAGGACGATTCAAGTTCGTTCGTGACACGGTATACGCTCATATTAGGGGTGTACAGGCGGTAAAGAGAAAACAGAGTACTCTTTTTCTCGTGTAACTCGATAGCTTCGTTAGAGTTTCTATTGATACCACGTTTTGTGCTTCAAAAACTTCAGCTTTGTGAAGTTGAAAGTAGCGCGCGCTCAAAAAGTTTGATGGAACAGCTCCGTCCGCACTTTACGTGACAGAATAAAAAAGCGTTCCTAATAATTTAGCGGCTAAGGTTTTGCATTGCGAACGTGTTTATTTCTGCGACTCGATTTATTTTAGTGTGCCTTTTTTCCAGACATGTTCATATTTCAAAGACGTTGTGAGAAGAAAAAAAAGCGACCGCCTATTACTCGAATTTGATCCGTCAGCGAATATGACTGTTTGGTCTGTGGTAATGATGATAAAAAAATATTTATAGAATTACCAAACAAATCCAGATACAATTTCAGTTGAATTTCTTAGCAAACCATATTTTGCCAGTCTCTACCTATTCTTTGCGTCCCGTATATTATTTTGCTAGGTTTTAAAATTATTATTTCCAGCAGCAACATACCCAGAACTTCTTCATAATTCTGGATATTTCGGATCTCAATACAAAATGTTAAATACGTTTATTAACTAGGATATAGAATTTTCATTAGAAATTAAGCATGATAGTATTATTTGTGGCATATACATATAATTAATTGAAATAGTCGGGGCTTATGCTAGATTTTCATTACTTAGACCATAACATTTTTACTGGTACAATATAAATAATATAAATAAACAGATACCAAATAACGAAAGAACGAAATAATGTCTGATATTTCTTGAGGGTGACAAACACAAAGGAAAATGATAGGAAGTATATAAAAAACTTTTAATTTATGAAGTGCCTGGTCTCATAGCTAGATTATATATTTGTATATATTTGTGTATACAAATTCAAAGCTCGAAGTGGCACATAAATTCGTAATGACTATTTAGAGATATTCCACTTCTTGTGTCTCTATTCATTTGAATTACAATGAAGTTAGTCTATTCAATTGACCTAATAAATTGTTCACAAACATGTTATCGTCGATTCGAAACTTTGCATACTCGATACTGAAATAATATCTCGTCGCCCTGCCGTAAGATGCACAAAATAAGCTCTATGTCTTCATTCTAATTGAATTATTGTCGTTCTTTAATATATTGTAAAACAATACTATACCGGTATTGTATATTATATATTAGTTAGTTTACAGTACATTGGTAGACCTTATAGCAGTCGTATTTACGTAGCTACTTTCCAGCACGTGCCAACGATATACTATCTTCTTATACCATACAAACTTCCAAAGTGGATCATATAGATCTAACACAGTGTGAAGATATCCACTCCGAAAGTAGAGTATATAGATATTCGCAACGTGAAGTCGTCTTAACAGATTATTTTTCACGAGAATTATTTGTCAGAAAATTGTTTAATCCAAGGGGCATAAAGTTCTGCATTTTTTGTATTCAATCCTAAGATTAAAAATACGACAGATGTGGGAATCAAACACACGTTTCCCGGATTGTTAGGGGCGCACCTTACCGGCGAGACAAACTACTACTATGAAATATAAAACTATCTCACTTTTACGTAAACACTAAAAAATGTATGATTTTCTTAAAAATTGAATCATCTGTCATTAAAATACTGCTATTTAGGCATTAAGTGGGAAGACTTGGGCTTGCGTCAGTGATTGAAATACACAAATTTATGAATATTTGTATGTTAAGAGATTTGCCGAAGAAGTCCATGTTTACTTAATGCATCTAATAAAGGTATTTGAGCAGACTAATTTTTTTGACTTATTTGTAAGACGATTTTTAGCCGATCGTTCAATGTCTTGTATTTAAGTAAACTTTAAACATGTACTGATTTTGTATGCAATATCTACACCTCCAATGTCGATAGAAACACAAACGCGTGCCAAACTACTCGATTATTAAGGTAATGGGAGTGCATATCTAAAACCTTAATATTTTTCAAACCCTTCCTTACGCACTTTTTTTATTCTTTTTTAAATATTCGCAAAGGATATAAAACTATATCTGTCTTGCAGGAATACGTGCATAAGATAAAAAAGCAGTAAAATTAAAACACCATTTTGTTTCCTACTTCGACATGGTTATAACTATCTGTTACACTAACGGCTTGTTCTGACATGCGGGGCTGTGGTGAATCGTATGCAGCCGCCCACCTGCAGTGAAACTGGGACGGGAAATTCGCCCTCGCTGACCGACTTTCAGCTCCAGCCGCCCACGCACCTACCTACTGCCTGATATTGTGCAACTTTTATAATTGTTATTAATGCTGGCACGAGCGCCCGTGCGATAAAATATGCATAAACGTCTTATACTCCGCGACCCATTTTAGAATTGCACATTATGATTTCTTACTGCCATTCAGTCTGTCCACCACATGTCAACTAAAACCATTTACTTGCATTGTCAAGTATCTTGTCCAGTTTAGGAACCTCAGCAAAAAGCTAGCCAGTCAGCCAACAGTTGGCTAGTCATTACGTTTAATTACGAAATAATAATAAACAAGTAAAGCATATAAAAGTATGTATACCATTGTGTATTTTATAAATAATGCTCTTTGACACAAATGATTCGTTTTTATGCGGGCAAGTTAGTTCTAAAATTAAATATTTTAATAGTCATTGTTCCGTAGACACGAAATGTCACTGCTAGACATATCGTTTCGATTTTTACTACTTTGGCATTTGAAAAACGCAGACATTTTTAAACCTTTGTGTAAGGGTTCACTTATATGAAGGGAGTATGTTTCTATACTCAACCATCATTGTCCAATGTCTGAAAACAAGCAATAACATAATCTTTTTTCATGGAATTACTTAAAATGTTAATGACTTTTTTCCGATGGTCGCTTTTTGAAATGATTATAAAAAAGTTGATTTATTGCATAAAATGATTAATTATGCTAGAAGAATGAGCATATCGATATAAAGGATGGAGGTATCTTCAAACTTAGTGAGTACTTGTATGAACATTCCTCGATCATTATTTTCGGTTATTATCAAATACACGGAATGGACGAATCCTATAATAATAAAATGTATCTAGTGTAAGATAAGATCTAGATAATCTGTGTTTTCGGGAGTAAGGAAAAACATTTGTCCCTGGGCCAACGCTAAAATAGTTTTAGAATTCTGCGATACAAAAATTATTTTAACACACACTATTGCTCGTTTCCCAGTTGAGAAATTTTCCATATGTTCGTTATTTGCGACAATATTATCTGTCTAAAATCAGAACGTGTTTACGATGGGCTTAACCAAAATTTTATTTTATTTGGACGAAGGTTTATTTAATTCGAACACATATTAATTTCGTTCTTAGTAATATGTAGTAGTATATAATTAATGTGATCTGCTAGTACAAAGCGATTCTATATTTACAAACAATGAACCAATGATTATATTAAATATTTTTTATTGCTTAATAGTGTCGTAGATTTTGAAAAGATAAATGTACGGATATTGCCAGTCAGAAAATCTGAGTAATTAAAACACCATGGAAAGTTTGAATGAATATTGCTTAGCAAGTACTCGTATTTTATTAATTCGCAGCCTTGGCCTTTTAAAGATACAGCCTTTTATTACCGTTCTGAGTAATAAATTCTCACAAATGAAAACGTTTCTTTCAGAAATGAAGATGTATTATTAATTCTCTGACCTTTCTCAGTGGTGGGCTAACACAGAAAATGTTTTAATAATTTTTAAAGAAGTGGCTTAAAATAAACACGGCATCTATTATAAAAACCGTACCCCTAAAGAATCGCAGGCAGAAATCGCAGGTTAGGCGAATCAAAGAATTATTATAAAAATTATTGTTGAATAAGAATGCTCGGATGTGTGTGCCTTTGTGAATACTTTTAGCGTATATATACCGTTTTTAATTGAGTATTTAATACTGACATCAACATAGTTTTTGTGATTCAGAGTAATTTAAATAAAATTGTCTGGGTAGTTTATTAGTAAAACTAGTTTTATTATATATATTTGAAACCGAAAATGAAATTACTTGAAATTCTGTACGTGTAAGTATTTACACAAACGCCGCAGTCTGCCTAAGATCATATTGTTCTATTTCGCTGTACACATAGATTATATACTCTTATAATCGTTGAAAATAAATCCTGGTTCCCTGCAAAGATGTTAATTATCCTTTAAATTCGAAAGTAATAAATATATTATATCGCACATACATAGTTCCTCCCCTTTATCTATGTTTTTTTTTTGCTTGTTTGGTGTTACTGTGTATTACAAGATAAGGAATAGCTATTATTAAATTTAAAGATTAGTGAATTAATTAGTAGGTAGAAGTTACGTTTATAGATACGTTTTTTTGCTATCTACTTACCAAAACGCGATGCAATGTTGGAATTACGTATGGAATTGTATTTCAATGTAAATATTCAGCAATTGGTAAAATGGAAGCCTAACAAGTAAATCGACAATACTTCCAGACTATCAAAAAGGCGTTATTGAAAAAATATCCTGACGTGCATTACATTAAAATGTGATGGATCAGATTTTCACGCAATTTAATCCGAATGTTCTACAATAACCAACTAACGAAATTGTACAATTGAAAAGTCAATAAAGATAATACGCTTTATTAAATTGTATTCTTAGCTTTAACCTTTCGAATTCCGCATTTATATGCGTGCCATTGGATACGGGAAATTTCTCGGAAAAAACATAATCTTTCCTAAAAAAAATTGTGACTGTATAGATACACGGCAAGCTTCTACGGAATTCATTCTCAAGCCCTTGGCAGCATGTTGTCTAATAGGTAACTTCCTCTCGTACGCGTGGCACAGCATGGTAGGGCAGTTAGGAAGGTGAAGGAGTGCTCGGAAGGAAAGCTAGCTGATGCCGTTAGCTTTATGCCATCGTAAAAAGCTTCTTTTACGTGACTGCGGTCGGGTGACCAACGTAACATTGCCTGATAATAATATCAATTTTACTGAATTATAATAATAATACACAAATAATTCATTAATAAAAATGTATTATTTTGGCATTATGTATGTTAATAATATTAATTGTGTTTTAGAGATTTTTGTGATAGGAATATTTTTATCTTTGTACGTATGTTCTCATTAATTATTTATAATAAAATGAATAGAAAGTTTCTATTTCGTTAATATTTTTTAAAATGTGGACTGGGTGGACATTCTTGATGTCCAAAGTTATTTGAACGTTCTTCTTTAAATGCTCTGTACTACTTTACAGCACACTTCACGTTTGTTACGAAACTATAAAATTGTGATTATATAATACGTCGTTGTGCTGATGGCTGAAATAAGTCTCGCATTCCAATATATTATACATGAAATCACATATGGATATTTTACTCCACAGATTCATTTCGTTTTCATACTCGCATGATATTTTTAAACTGTTAAATATAATATATTAATCACTCAACTCGTGAATAGAAAAATCTAAATAGCGTTATAAAATATGAAATTAGTATTTTATCCATTTTACAATAGAGCAGAAGGTTGTGAAGAGCAGAGTGATTGGTTTGGTTTTTCTTTTATCTTCCCATCTAAATATTTACTTGATTTTAACGTCTTGCTTTTTTAATCGCGTATATCGGGTGATTTGATTAAGATGTTTTTATTTATGTTCATTCTAACGCTACTCACTACAAGCAAACCGATAGATCAGATTTTTTATCGACATGGTCACCGTATAGCTCGCTAAATTCTATTTACATAAAAATTTGGGTAATTTTACACTCCACAGTGATCTTTTTTGGTATAGGCTTCACAACTTTGATCGTATGGCTATTATAGTACCAGTTATTGAGCTTTATTTTAACCAATTTTCCCTTTGCAAAATTCTTAGGTCTTCTCTTTCTGCCGCATATCTTCCCAATCCTTTTGATATTTTATACTAAGAGTTCGAGTGTACTTTAAAATATCTAATAAAACTACAAAATGACAACATTTTCTTCATGATCCAAAAAAAGATGAATTTTATTTGTTCATTCTAATACCGAATTAAATATATTATGATTCTATTTACATTATATTAGATTTTAGATCCTTCTTTGTTCCCATATTCGCTATTAATGTGGAGCGTATGACAATTACGTTAATTACGTTGAAAACTATCGATAGTAACTGACTCCTGTCTATTTTCCAGGTCGCTGGATTGAGGTTACTGAAAATAATTTTAAGTACCAATAATGTCGTCATATCGACCCTTATTTTAAATTAAAATCCGGTTGATTATTTATTATTAGTTATATATTCAAGTATATTCGATTTTTTCTTTCGCTTATTTGAATTCTTATGACATCTGTGTTCATCGTCAACATCATAAAGCGGATAAAGATCTCCGAGATCACCCAATGGCTGTATTAATCGTATTCGGTGTTTCTTGAAAGATCCCTTCCGACTTAATCGCTATGTATCACACACCTTGTACTTCTTCAAAATCTTCAAAATAAAAATTATTTATGTAGATAATTAAAACGGTTTAAATTCTCTCTAAAGTTTCTCAAATAAAAAACGATGTCAATTATGTTTACGACTCGCTAACAAATTCAAAAGCTTAATCAAATTTTCGTCGCACAACTACAGCACTCACAGACTTGACACAGTATTAAAAGTTTCTTTCAATTTTATCTTTTTGCGCTGAAATCTGTTGAAAATTTTAATTACCCTCGACGGCGTCACTCAAAACTCCAGACGATAAAATATTTTTTTTTGCAGACTCCGGCTCAGTAATTGATCCCTCTACCCTTACATTAGGTAAACAACGCACGCACATTGAGTTCGTGTTCCACGCATAAATGCGTACTGTCACTAGATACGATTATCTCGTATTACGTTACACCTCATAATATGTCAGCATATTCAAAGTGAAAATTTCGTGACATGTTTCTATTCTGTACTGAACATAGACGTATGGCGCTGCACACACGATAAACCGATATCAGACGTTTGCTTACTAAATAGAAACCACCACAATATATGATATGTAGCAATCCATCTAAGCGGTAATCCTAGTATACAAAATACGCATTAATTCAAGGGAGCTACAGGGTTAACCACTGCGTGGGTTTAGTATTGAGAAATAAACTTATGTTGCGGTGTTATTTGCTCTGGTAATACTAGCTTTATAACTGAAACACTTGTTTTCTCCTCCCTATTATTAACGTAACTATTCTCCCTTTATATCCGCTTCCTAACTGAAGAATATGCTTTATAAATCATCGAAAAAAATATATTCTTAACACTTGGCCTGCGGGAACCGTAATATTACGTTATTGTGTACGGTTATTTGCCAGACTCGGAACGTTCCATGCCTCATATTTTAAATATTTTGACAG
>JAGVSQ010000334.1:0-42676 GCA_022683975.1 Rhyacophila evoluta
TTTGATGTAATTTTAATATACTGAAGTCGTTAGACTAGAAAAAAATCATGAATATATATTTTTACATCGAAGTTATAAAAATATGATATAAAACCTATATTGTATATGTTGTTTATCAAATCTTTTATATTAAAAATAATTTATAATCATACTAAGTGATTGTATATCCATGCTGAATTTGAGTACAATCAAGAATGTGCAACGTCTTATTTTATATAAAAGGCTTAAACAATAGTCTGCGATTTATGTTTTATGTCAATGAAAACAGTTTTGATTAAGATGAAATACGTATAATATGTGATGGCATATCTTGAAAATAAAATAGAAAATATTAATAAAAAAAAAAATGCAAATTTACAGGATGTCATAAAAACGTTACTTGGTGATTAGATAAATTAAGTAATAGGCAGGAATTTATAAAGTTATTCTAAAGTATTGTCAATCTCAAGTTATTGAATTGATAGACCATTCGAAAAATTGTCGTAATTACGAATAGGCTTGAAAAAAAAATTTACTGTACTAATAATCGCAGGCTTGATAATGTAAATTTTGTAATGATAAGTAGACACTTCTAAGTTCACTGTTAAATTTTTCAAATTATTTATTATAATTTTTAATTAAAAATTGTAAAAGCTTTCGTTTTATAATCTAATATATCACCAATTTCCAATCACGATAAAGCTTACTTTAACTATATTGTTTACAATGAAGTTATAGTAGAAATAACTTTTTTTAATATATAACAGAAGAACAACAGTTCATTAAAAAAATACAACGTTCTCATTATTATCTTGTAAACAAAAACATACAAAGCGAAGCTGCTTCCGGGAAAAATTTAATGCTCTTCCAATTACAGAGATAATATTAAATTAAACAAAACTCAATGCTTTTTCTGCAAATATCACATTGCAGTATTTTTCAACTGAAAACTTTCCCGAGAAAATATCTTTATCTTGTGACTATGTTCATTTACAAGGAGACATTTCAAAGCGTGGCTGTCCACAGATTTCATTTTTCTGAGAAAACGGGATTTTTCAGTAAAAACAGAGATAGCAGACTCACTGGAAAAAAAAGCAGATGGATAATATATCAACCATCACCAAAAATGTATTTTTTACGATAAGCTTACAATGCAACAATTAATTATATTTCATCTTACATATGAAGATTCACTAAAATATACACTAATCTATTGACTAGCAATGTATTCATCCAGGTAATATAATCATCTCATCCAGGGAAAGGTCGTGGGCTACTTTTCCCCCGAAAATAATAAGTCCTCCTCCCTCAAAAAATCCCCATGTAATGTTAAGTTTTCCCAAGAGATGCGGAGTGCCTCAGTTAGTCGAGTATATAGTAAAATTTGAATAACTTGCATCAGTATTGCTGGTTATTATCAGTAAATTAATCGTGTAACTATGATTTGTTTCCAGATTTTTGCTCTAAAATTGAAAACTGAAAGCCTAAAACAGTTTTTAAGATCATTATATGATGTCCCAAAATTGAAATGTTTAAAAGTAGCTGACGCTTTAAATTTTTTGCCATTCTACTCATATTCGATAGAGTATCTTTTTAAAATAAAACCTCAACATTCACTAATGGGAGTACACAAATATGTCAACTCTAGTTTAACCATGAAAAGGCAGAAAATTTAAAATGGCTACTCATTTTAGAAAACCTCAAATATGAAAAAAACTGAAATCTAAGATCGAAAATGAAATTTTCCTTATTTATCCGATTTAAATTTATTAAATTAGAATATATGTTTCATCAACGTAAATTAAGTTGTCTGAGTGACGATATTATTGCATTGAATGGAAAAAAAATGAAATAGCACGCAGACCAAACTTTTATATTTCTGGCATAAGGCTAGAGTAATATCGCCACTAGCTTCATGGCTTATGAAGCTCGGTCGGAATGTAAAGTGTTTGCTATGTAGCCGCATAGTGTTACAAAGTAGTTGATACTTTGCAAATATAAATATTAAATTTTGAGCTTTAAGCTCTTTTATTATATTAAAATATTTTTAGGACTTACTCAATTTAGATACCGAAAAAGTATCATAATTATAAACAGATAAAAATGTTCACTTCAATCTATAAGCACTTAATTATCTTGATCTCAACTTTGACATTCAATTCCCTCGATAAATTCAGTCGACATAACAAATTTAATCATCGTTTTCACTTTGAATTTTTATCCGTGTCAAAAATGCGACAAGCAAAATCTCAATGAGACACTAAGTGTGCGTCACTTTCAATGAATAAATTGGAGAAGATTTGGGCCATATTATTTATTGGATGAATAATGACATTAATTTGATGGATGTGATTTTATAATGAATTTATTTTTTTGTCTATACGATATATTAACTTACTAGAACTGTACATATATTACAAGTTTAACAAAATGACACGATAGCAATCATCGGTAACTTGCATTAGTAATGCAACATTAACCTTAGCACCATATCTACGAGAGGGTAATAATGTTTTTTTGTGTATCAATTAAAGATCTTTAGTATTTCAATAGTGGCTATTTAGTTTATTAATAAAACCAACCAAATTAAAATGTGCCTTGATCCTCTAATAATCGCCGTGCCAAAACAGTAAGTTATTTTTATAAAATGTTTTAATTATTTCGTTGTAACGGTGTAAGACAGACATTCCATAATAAATTGGTATCAATGCCTACCCACTACTCTTAAATAACAACCAAATTAACATTGTGGTAAAACAAAATTGGCCCGATTAATACAAACAAGTCCACGGAAGTAACTTCTCAAATTTTACTAGCCATATGTCACTATTGTTATTATTTTTAAATAGCATGGTGATATATTTTTACTTTGATCTTCTGAAACTTACAGCAAAAATATAATTGATCTCTCAAGTATTGTTTTATAAGGTTTTAAATAATAAAAATCTGTTATATTCAAACCTTCAACAACTGTTCGTTTGATGTTTATTTTTGATCTTGGATATAATATTTTGTCGACAAGGAAGCCTCAAGGAGTTTGAACATAATTTGGTCTGACTTGAGCTGTGGCACATCTCGTGACATTCTTTGAAATTTAATTTGCAAACGAAATGACATTTTAGAAGGCGTTGCTAAGATCAAGTGGGTAGATTTATTGGATGATGATACATACAAGTTTTATTTGTATTTATAGCTACAACATTTTTGTCTGTTCAAACACTTTCATCTGTTGATTTGTATTATATTATATGTAGGTGGCAATCAAAAATAAGCCATAAAGATAATTTAGGTATTGAAAATTTCCAATAAATTAAATTAGAATAACACTTGACATTAAAAATATCAAACTGGTAAAAATAATACTTTTTGTGTAGCAAACATTTCGGAATGAAATAATTTAAATAAATAGTGTTTTTATTTGAATGATCTGTGGATTTATTTACAATAATTATCATGCCAAACTCTAAATGTTGCTGATCTACAAACATGACTGAAAATTTTTGCCTCCGTCTAAACTGTATAAAAATTTCTCACACGAGAGTGATATGATGATAATATTAACTCAATTATTTTGTATTTTAGTGAGATTAAAAGCGGCATTAGTAAGTATTAGTTATTTTTTCATAATACAATATTGGTTTATAGCTTAAAATGATCCTATGTCAATAATTGATCGTGTAATATGTGAATAATTATAGAAAAATTAAAGCATGATACCTATTTTCCAAAATTTCATAAAATACTAAATGAAAATACTAACATTAAAATGAATGATTTTTAGTCTTTTGAATAATATTATGTAGCTAAATATATACAGTATCTTTTCAGTTGTCTATATTTCTCTAACATTTGTGATTCAAAGCTGAGGGTTGTGTGTTGAATTCTCACAGAAATAATGAAATGTGATAATTCTTTTTTTAATCGATTGAACACAAAGATGCTAATATTAATATGAATATATCTAGGTCTCTTAACTAATATTATGGGGTTAAATATTTTAATTATTTCCCTCGTGGTCCAGAGATTAGCATACGTGCTTCAAAGCCGCATGTTGTGGATCAGATTTCGGACTAGTTGGTTAAAATATATATAAATACAGGAGTGGACGCTCAATAAGTTGCACTATTGAAGATCGGCTATGCTTCAGTTTGTAAAAGGACACGGTTAGAAAATAAATAACATATACATGATAATTTATCATGGTCACATATTATAATTTTTTTATTAACCATGATATTATTTCCTTGACAAATTAAAAGTTTTAGCCAGATTTACCAGCAAGTTTTGCAAAACCTTTTAAGTAGTTTATTATAGAAATATATAGAATACATATTACAAAGAATGATAAAACAATATTTCGTTATTGCGTTTTCAACAGTAACTAAACAAATTACGAATAATTATTAATGTAATGAGCTTTTTAGATTGCATGATTACTGGCAGAAATTTAATCTGTAAAAATATTATATTCACGAATATAATATGTTATAATTATTGGTAAACTTTTAAAGCTCTTCCGTTGAAAATAGGTTTATAGTAACATCGTGTTTATGGCTACAACTTCGAGTAAGTGCAAATATACATCAAATGGTGGCGCCAAATTCAACTTTCAATATATAATATCTATATTTGAATCTATACACGGTAAACTTAGATTATTCAGTAAAGTAGTGCATATCAAAATTGCCACATTGAAGAAGTATTATAGATTTGTAAATTGAACGTTTATTTATATTCTTCTTTTACAACTAAAATTATCACTCATTATAAAATATGTTACAATATATTTTTGTCACATCAGTGGTTAATGGAAAAACATGTGAGCCTCTATATTGAATGTTGTGGATTTAAATCTCGCAATCGCACATAGATTTTTTAAATTAAAACATGGAGGACTTAATGATAACGACATCATAAAAAAACAGATATCAGACAATGGAAATAGTATAATATTAATTTAATAGCTGTGATAATAAATTTAATGACTTAAAAATTTAAAAAAAAATTCATTTTCTTAATCGATTATGTAACGTTTCTTATATAGCAATTCTTATGTACCAAGTATTTTTATATTTTGTGCATCTCAGTTTGAATCCAGTTTAAAAATGTGAAATACATTAAAATTAATTTTTATATTTAAGATTAAGATGAAATTTAGCGAAGTAAAAATATGGTTTAAGGAGTGAAAGTGTGGCTTATTTTATTGTTAATAGAGTTTAATATTAATTGCATTTTTATACACTTTAGTAATAAATTCCTTACTATTCTAATCATTGTTTTTAAACACGTAAAACCTTAAGCTATTCCAAATAATGAAAGTCAGAAGGTTAGAAAGTGTTAGTTGTCAAACATTCCGTAAACTCTAATATTAAAATGTATGAAGGTATTATAAAAGAAAAAAGTTATTACGCCATTAACAACAATATGGTTTAATTATACTTTAAAAAAAATACATAATATTACCTGGAATATTGATATAATGTAATTTCGTGAAGGATATTGTATCCCAAAAATTGTAAACCTTTTTCTATACTTTATATTCTATACTTAATTATTTTTCTTTGATTTCAGAAAACATTTATAGATCTTGTAATTTGTTTCAAGACGCATAAAGCCTACGGAAAATGTCAATCATTGTTCAAAATAGAATCAAATATTACAAAATTTTGACAAGTACTAACGACATCTCTCGTCACGTCGTCTAATTAGCCTCTTATCATATTTCACAGCAGATTTTCCGCATGCACGCGCACACTAACAATTATCGGTTTTCCATAGAAATTAGCCAATATATAACACGCAAGCATTTTCAATCTGTGGGAGTTTCCCGAAGGCTTTGACAACGACGCCCCACCTTTATCGATAGTGAATTTATTGCTCACCCATATAATCTGTCATATTAAATTTCACTCTAATCGAAATTAATCTACACTATCCAGGCATACTTTGAAATAAATCGATAATTTTCTATAACCATACAAATATCAATTATAAATATCTGTCTATTTGTTGAACAACAGTTGTTTTATCTTTTATTTATCTTATACATTATTAAACTGAAGACATAAAAAAACCAACCAACTTTGTTTAGAACAAATGTGAAGAAAGCTTATGATTGTATATTTGTGGAAGAAAACTCTAAAATTAAATAACATGTGCAATACTACATAATCTATTGAAGACATATCTCATACTTTTTTCCTTGCCTGAGGCGGATTTTGGGCGTACAGTGGTTTGACTTCGTTCGAAATGAGAGGATAAGAGAACGGACCATGCAGCCATTTATCACTGACGAAGTGAAGCTGCGACGCTAGACCTGACTCGGACACATAGTACAAATGCCTTAAGAGAGTCTGAACCTGACCTGCTTATTCTATAAGCCAACCGGCCGTCGGTGTCCCGGATGGCTGCTAATTACTATTTATATAATGTATTCGGCAGAGTTACGGGATGCAGGTATGACCTGGGAGGACGCAAGAATACTGGCGGGCGACAGGGATTCTTAAAAGCAGCACATGGTGTCCATATACTCCGCTTAGGGAGCAAACATGTTGACATGTATTTGTTGGTTTAGTTTTTACAAAAAAGTTACAGCGTAAAATGAGAAATATATAAATTAAGAAAAGCTTTATAAATGTTATCTGCTATATAATATACAGTCTAACCAGTAGCATAAAGGTTAACGTGAATGCCTGATTCGGGTGAAAATAACTTGTATTTTCACATCCATATAGCCGATGGCCATTTGTTTGAGACATCTATTTAGGTATAATTAGGAACATATTTTCCACTTTGCGAGTGGACGTGGTTAAGAAAATTAAGGTATAAACAAATCAATTGATAAAGTACCATCTTCAATGCATAAACAACGTATTGGAATATATTAAATTCATAAGATTAAAATAAAAACTGCATACTTTCTTTACAAACATTCTTAAAACGTATTTAAGATTCAAATAACTCATCTTTGCAGTAAGCTCTGAATAATATTTCTGTTTGATTAAGTTTATGCAAATATAAATTTATATTTCAGCAGTCATCCGATTTAGTAGCAAATATAGCAGACACGCATTCAAAGAAAAATGCTTCGAGAAATGCATTTTCAATATCGAAATCCCATTTATAACTTACAATATCGTCCCATTTTCCCCAAGTGCCTTTATTGGGTAATAAAAAATGCCAACACAATCCGACTAGAGATATAAACAAGTCACTTTATTATTTGTATCTTCGGTGATACGTTTGAAGTGGAATTATTGGGATCAATAACATATTTACAAATACATTTATGATATGGTTTTATATACTTAAATGAGGTTTTTCAGGCTACATAGTTAAGTCCGATATTGATTACTAAATATTTCATATTTATTAATGTCTTTGAAAGAAAACTTAAAAAGCTATGTAAACTTTGAATATTAAGACAAACAATCAATCGTCTACTGTAGTTCATACGTTAGTAGTTTAATGTTACTGAGCTAAATAGCCTGATAATTAATTCCAAATAACGCCAATAAAATGATTTGAAAATTTAAAAAGCGTAAGGTACTTGGATGTGTCATACTAGTTTTATAGTTTACGATTATTAATCAATCATATATCAAAATATATTATAAAAACGTTCATGTTTTGTTCATGAGCAAAATGGTATTGAATCCTTTTTTCTTTGAGTAAATAATTAAATAATAAAATATTTGTGAATGTGTGTTATATTTTGAGTAATTGTTATTAAATTTTAACTTACGTAAATAGAAATAGTCTTAGTTGTAATAATTTGATCAATCTAGAGTTTTGCAAAGATCTCTTTTGTCTAACAATTTGCACCAGATGAATTAATCATACTATTGTATAAATAAATGCTCTATTAAAGTGATAAAAAAATGCATAAAATACATATAGTTAATTAAAAGTAATTGTATTCTATAATTAATTTGATTAAAGATCTAGATTATTTCAAAATAGTTTTACTGTTTCAGATTTGATCAAATCGACTGTCATATATGTGAAAATTTATAGAATACATATTAAGTATATTTTATAGTATCAAATATTAAATGTATTTACTTGTTAACTTGAAAATCGATACAAAATAAATAGCAATGTGCCATTTTACTTACAATTAACTAACAATACCTTTCACAAATGAATTGCAAATATTTTTGACGTATGATTTGTTTGATATAAGAATACAGGAAGCTTTCTTTTATATTTAAATTAAGCTTTGACATATTATATCAATTTTTGAACCGTTGTAATTTTCTATAATTGTCAAAGTAACGAGTTATTTATATCATTTATTTTTGTAAAATTACCAATCTCGTTTTATAAGACTTAAAATTTGTTTCTATTTCTGTCAATGTATTTTTAACGATTTCAAACCCAAGCTTTCTCAATATATTAGACCATATAATTAGTAAATCTTACGACGCTTGTTTTTAAATTGAAAACATATTAATTTTCAATTTTTCTCAAAGAATTCGAAACATCAATGCTGTAAAACCTGTCAATTGGTTGTTTGAGCCCGAATCAGCTTAAATACAATCTTGTGGAAGGGAAGGTTCAGAAGTAATTTCTGAGATTTTGTACTTGGAGGTATATGGATACTATCCATTGCTTTAACCCACTTGTTTTTTTAATGAATGCTTCCGTATTTTAGTTTAAAACTGAAAAGAAATATGTATTTGGCGACGCTTTTTACGCGTGGTCTAATTGATAACTCTGCCACTCTAGCTAATATTGCTCTGTACGTTCCTGATGACTACTTGATAAATGGAGAACATCAGTTTTTTTTTATTCCTAGATGAAGGACTATTCTGCCAGAAGGCATGCTGATGCGGAGATCAATGGCGATGTTTAACGAAATTGCCTCAGTTATTGATATCTTCCACCAGTGTAAAGTGAGTTTAGATGGATGCTATTGTATATATTTTTAGAATAGTATCTATCTAACTTACTTGGTAGAATCTATTTCTTTTTTTTTCCTGTATTATTTTTATTATTTGCTGTTACTTATACAATAGTAATTTGAAACAGATTTCTTCTTTTTTTAATATTATATCAATAATATTTGTTATATACGTATTCTGAATCCTTTAAACTAAAAATTAGTAATATTTTTAACACGTCAGAAAAAAAAATAAGTTGAACGATCATTTAACCGCCAATTCTTAAAAAAAAACATCCTTGAAGATAATATTCCACATTTTTACGATACATGCTTTTTGGTTTCAGAGAGGGCTAAGATTAAAAAATCTTTAATCAATCTTTATTATTTTTCTCGATAGCTGTTTTGGTTATAAGTTTTAAGCAATCCGCATTATCAAAACTATATATCTAATTATTTGATAAGAATATTATATCTATAAATTTATAAATTTGTGTTTATAATCTTTCATTACTAACATTCATTTATCACTAAAAAATACTATGAAACTAAGCCATATTATTAAAATTGCATTAATATTAGAAAAAAAAAGAGGATTTTGTTCCTCCATATGCTATGTTTAAATTAGTCGCACACTAGTATACTTAATTGAAAATCTACCAAATGTTAAATGCAATTAATTTTTCGGTTAATATATAATTAGATATGCCATTTTAAATCCGTTTTCAGTAGTGCATGGTTTCACAAATGTGGTTCGTTATGCAATATTTCATACAAATTGCTTCGCCACAAATATATATTTCGAGTGCACAATAGACTTTTCATACATAATACCAAATCATATGCAACTCTGCGTCAGGTCTAGTCACAATTTAAGCAACCTACTAGCTTGAGCTGCTATTGCTATGCTAAGATAAACACTTTTATAAAACATATAAATATTAATGTAATGTGGCACATGGCTATTTAGATTATTTTATTATATTACTAGAGAATATCTGGTAGATAAAAACGTGTCTATTGATAAATGCTGATGTGTTGATTGAATTAATCCCATCTGTAGTAGGTAATACAACAGAAGTCGTATCAAATACCAAAGAAAAAAAACATGAAAAAAAAATGATTTACATCAAAATTACAGTTAAGTCGACTATTAAAACCACTGGAGCGTACAAAAAACCTTCATCTATAACTAGCGGAACATTAGGTTAGGTTATAAATAACGACTTTAAAAATGAAAAAGGACTTAAATTTAATTTTTTAGGATAGTTTTTGTTCGATAGTCACAATGTAGTAAACTTGTTACACTATTAAAAGAATGAAAGCTTTAAATTTAAAAAAAGATGTTCCATGAAATTTGGGACTGTGAGAAAGCATTTCCATCACATCAAAATTAGCGTTTTTTTATATAGCTTATTAAGTTAACGTAAGATTGGCTAAATAAAATCAAGCTTTTAATATTCGTGCATTTCAAGGTTGTGTCTATTTAATTTTAAGACTTTAACCTGAAATCATTAAATAGACAGTTTGTATGCCTCCTGTGAGAATTTGTTCTCTGTGAGTTACGTCTCTTTTTTTTCGTCTACAGTCGATAAGATTTTCAAAGTTTTCTTTTCGGGATTTTTTTTTATTCATTAAATAAAAAATATATAGTAAAATAAATCTTTCGTGAGAGCGCCACTGCCTCGCAGTAGTGTGCAACACGCGAAATCTAAACATTATCGTTCACAAGTGGGTTATTCAAATCGAGATCAATATTTTGAAAATATTCGTGACGGTTTTAAATTAGCCCTTTAGTTCTATTTTTGAAACAAAAACAATCGACATAATAAAAGTTATCGAATACACTGAGAAATGAAAGGTATGTTTTGTATAAAATATTAAGTTCAACGATATCGTAAAAAATCTATCGATTTCAGATTTAATATTAAAAATAATACTTTAGTTAATCCACACTCTTAACAATATATTGTACAAATTGATCTGTGGCTTCTTGAACTGATTTTTCATTTAAATGTAAAAACTTTCTTTAAAAAAAAAATATTTTCGAGCTGATCTAAGCTAAACTATTATTTTTAAATTTTATTTCATTATAATTTTGCCGTGTACATTAATCACTCACATTTTGAAAAGAAAAAGAATATTTAATTTCATAGTAAAATAATGATCAAGCGGCGTTTTTAAAAAAGCGCATTTTTTTCCTATTCTCATAAGTCAACTAGTTTTATCAATGTATTAAAATTTTGTCTCCCCGGTTAGCGTAGTTGGTAGCGTGCGCGCCTTGCAACACAGGGGATGTGGGTTTAATTCCCTATCTGTCTGGTTTTAAAAATCTAAAAATGTAGGACTGGATGCCTATTAGGTTGAGCAATTTGTCTGACAAACGATTCTCGTGAAAAATATTCTGTCAGAAAGTCTTCACACTGTGGAGGTCCATACACTCTACTTTCGGAGTAAATATCTTCATACTGTGTAGGTCCACATACTTTACTTTGAAAGCAAACATGGTATACATACAAAATCCGATTATAAATGTGAGAAAATATTGCCGAGCAAAGTTCTGGGCCATATTTCTGATGAGTAGTTGTTTATTTCTAAATATAGGAAAGGGTTCAATATTCTGTAAATCTATATTTGCATATTATTTGATTGTTGTTAATTGCCAAATCATCAAAAAGCAAAACTTGATTCGTAATTATCTACTCTGTTTATAATATATTTTTAATAATCTTGTATTAATTTTAATCTTAATATACTCTATAAAGATGGCAGAACGTTATTTTATAAAGATCTTTGAACTGAAAAGCTCTATATTAAGAATGTTTACATAATATTCAATCCAGTAATAATAATCTTATCCAAAACGGATTTCCAATATCTCAAACCAATTAGTGATATCAATTAACAAACTAACTCTCTTGGATTTCAGGAAAGTCATTAGAGAAGCTAGATAGATATACATGAAATGTGCTTACTTGCCTAATGCTTTCCTAGTCGAAATGTTCACTGATGTCCAAAAACGTATTGAAATAATTATCAGTCCTTATCTATTTGAGTGAACGCTGAATTTAGTTAGTTGCGTGAGTATGTCATTAGTGATTACGTAATAACGAATCATTTTTAAGGCTATATGCCTTTTTTGAATAAAAGTTTTTGCATGATGTTTTCATAGAATAAATAAGTTAGCCTTTTTATTTTAAAAGTCATCACCAGAACTGGTCAGTAACGTACTATGAATTGTTCCCGTAATGCGTGAATCTTAATTTTCTTTTCGTGTAATTGAGTGAATTATTGAAAGCACTATGGGTGCCTATTTTAGTCTCCATATATAAGCAAAATATAAGAGAAAAAGAAAAAAATAAATATTTTTTTTTTAATTCCTTCGTATACATTTTCGGAACGTAAAAATTTATCTCAGTAGGCTTTTTTTGCAAGAACTGGTTATCAGTCAACAGCTTGATTCATCAACCATCCAAAGTTTAATTCTCTGTTTTTTTTAATTTAAACAGATGTGGGATTTGAACTTGCAACTTATTGCATAACACTTGCTTCTCGGCCGTCAGCAGAATATAATTTTACTAAATATTATATTATTACTTAGCAAAATTTATCATTCATTCTATGTGAGAATTATTTTATAATTAAAAATATGACATAATAATATTTTAACATTTTGAATTAAGAAATAATAAAGATTAAAGTTTTGTTTAACATACCGATGGTCATAAGTTGACGAGAAGTATCATACATTATATAAATTATTCAAGAGCACCAAAAAAAACTTATACAAAATAAGTATTGGGACATTAAAAAAAGTGAAACACGATTTTAGGTATAATGATGTGTATTTTCATTTTTAAAATAATATATTTTATTTTCATTACAGGGGTTTTTGGTCCTCCTGAATAACTTAACAAACGTATGATATGTGTTATCAAATTATTACCATCGATATTATGCTGTTGCTACATTACATTTTTAAAAGACACACATACTCACTTGTAATAATGATGTGTAAAAATGATAACAATTATCATACGTTGTAGTTGAAAAAATACATTCTATGTATAGTGATCCGAATGACATAGTCTGCTTATTATGAATATCTATTATGACAGTGTACGTAGTATTGATTGTAATGTGAAGTTTTTTATGTTTTAGTAAATTTCTCATCTAGTCTAAACTAGTAAAAAGTGCGTATTCGCTTAATGTTTGATAATAAAGAATTTACTTGGTTTGTACTTGGAGTTTTTACAAACGAATAAATCCGGCCAAGTATATCATTTTGTTCGAGAAGAAATCCTACAACTGTTAAGTAGATTTAGAAAAATTATAGCCTATACTACTAGTAGAATAGCTTTAAAACAGAGAAAGAAAACAGTTACAATTGGTGTTCTAATATAATATTTGTGTAAGTGAAAAATATTTCTAAAAATTAAAAAAAATATATATGACACAATTTATTAATAAAATAGATGTACAAATTGCATAATGTTGTATTAAATGAAAAAAAACACATCAGTAGGTCTGTTCTTAAAAATAAATTATCTCGTAACACGCGGAAGCTGATTCTCTGTCATTTATAACAATTTAAAATTTGAAAGTGCTTAATATTTTTATAATGCTTACACCTTAACTAAAACGCGTTTTAATAGCGTTAAGAATTATTTTGATACGATTAATTTTTACGAAAGATTGGTGGTCAGCCGTTGGCTCAAAGCATTTTAAATTTAATCTCAATTTTCTAATTTCTCATTTGAGAAATTTTCGATTTAAATTTGAGTCTGTGACTACTACATTTTTGAAATTTTTAGTCGTATCGTGTAGAAAAAATATTTTTTTGTTTTTATCTCATAAACGTGGTTTTGGCACATTAAAGATAAGTGGCGTCGAATAGTAGTTTGACAATTAAAATATTAAACATATTTTTTTTATATGAGAGTGTGTTATTTATAGTAATTACCTACAAGGGGTCTGGCGTAAACAACATTCAAAATGTACTCTTCATAGATTTTTCTTATTTTAAATATTTCTTTACATACATTAACTTTCATCGAAAGATCATAAATACAAGAATGTATATTCTAATGTGTTTTCTCTAAAGTATGACGTTTTATAGATAAATAGATTAAGTCTCTCTGATTCATAGCCACGGATTTTACTCCCAAGATGATGGTATGAGAAGACAGGGGGGATGGAAACAAATATGGCGGTGAAAATGCAATAACGCTATTGTTTGGCATGTAGAACTGTTGGCATCGAGATGAGGGGTGATGTGTTCCTCGTGTGTTGATGCCTTTCACGGAAAATGCACAAATCATTATATTTTTCACTAGAACTCAGTGTGCATTTATCAGGGCTGGGAAAATATATTTGAAATAACAATAAAGAATAAATATAATTTATACAAAACTGTATTTTATATTGTGGTTTGAAATGAGTATAAATAAATGCATATTATTTCGAATTATGCTTTATTAGTAAATATAAAATTTATTGTAAATAATAGTTCATTAAAATAATTTATAATGTTTATAGCTTAAGTATCCATATAATAATTTCTATGATGATATTTTTGAATAGAAAATTCCCATAACATTAAAAAATATCTGCTTATTATTGATTGAAAATCAAGACCAATAACTGATTTAATAATTATTCTACACAACGTAGAATATTTTTATTGTCATATCAGTTATATCAATATTATCAAACGTATGTGAAAATAGCTATATACTAAATTAAGTCAAAAAAAATAATTATAATTGTATTTATTATTTCATCATTGTTAATCCGAATTATTTAAAGTAAATATTCGATTGAAAATGGTGAGCAAGTACACTTTGGCGCTAACGACTGCGGGCTCAAATCAGGTATTATCAATAACTTGAAAAAATATACACTGAATTGATAAAATAATTTTATAAATTGCATAGATTCACATAATTAATTTCATGGATTGGGTATTTTTAACTATATAAAACTAAAAGCTCTAGTTTTGGAATGTGATGAAAAAATATATTAATTGACCGTGTAATATTTAATTTTTGTTTATTGTGATAAATATGAGTAATCTATATAATAATAAAACTATTATTTCAAATAATTTTTCAAAACGGTAAACGAAAGTGACGTATTTTTTTACTTTAAGTTGCTACTTATAAATCATCAAATATCGTCACTGATGATCATCAAGTGACTAAAAAGATTGTATGCAAGTATTGAAATGAATTTATAGTAACATAATGAATAAAATTTAAATAAAAATTTAGTTTGAATCTATTTCAGGGAAATCCGTACAATGAAGCGTGAGCAATTTATAAATATATAAACTAAATTATAGACAGTATTAAAAAATACACTACCGGATGATGGAGCGAACATTTAGTTTTGAAATTGAAAATAAGACATGGTGACAGAACAACGTTTCGCGGAAGGCGACGTCGGTTTCACGTTATTGCCAGAAATTATGACACAATAAAAACTTTTGATAGCTCTAACTGGAGCTTAATTGCCTCGTGCCGAGTTGGCACTTACCGACATAGCGCAGTATTGCATCGTGCTTATGGGGAATTAATTGAACATGCGGTTTTACGTAGTTAGTGGGATTGTCATTTCAAATCTCTGACTGTGCAATTGAATCTAGTCTCTGTGACCGGATTTTAATGATTTAATCCCCCATTTTATCTTTTGCTTATTTAATTTTACACTTAATTAAATACGTAAAAGTTAAATTATTTTATAGACCATAATTTTTATCCTGTAAACGCTGAAAATTACGTAAAATTTAAATACACGAGACGCATTATTTCCATCTACTCATCAAACTATTTGCTTTTCTCTCCACCACCCGCAACGTTTCCACACCCGTATACCGTGACATAACGAACGTAAAGCGCTCTTCATACGTGACAGAAGTGTTCCAGGAGCAACTTTCCAAGACCCTGGTTGGCGCGCACTAGGATGTGCATGATTCTCATTCTAACTAATTATATCCTGTTAATATCTAGCCATGCCGAAAAGAGATCTTCTCGTTTGCCGTAAGATTTTGCAAATTTTTTAAAAGCTAAAAAATTATTCTTTTTAGAAACCAATTCGCAATGACCGACCGGTCCGTCAAATGATCGTATCGACTTGAGAAGCTCTTCTCTTTCAACCAAAATATGGGGACACTCACAGAGGATGTGATTGGCATCTGTTAAAACTATCAAATGAGAAAAGTTAAAATGAAAAAAATGATCAGAAAAATATTATATTAAACGATTTATTCTTAAATTAAGAGTTGTCATTTTTGTATGACCTTGAAAGCCAAGTAATTTCTAATGAAATAAGTACGTGATTTTTATTATTTTTTATTATATTTTTATTAGATTTTACTGGTCGTATAGTTTTTATTTCTATTTATTTATATATATTATAAATTTAATAATAAGAACGACTTATCATCGTAAAAATATTAATTTATTATTCGGGAAATGTGTAGTAAAACTAAACAATTTAAAGGGTATTTAGTTTCGTCTTAATAGTATAATTAAAAAATAGCAGCTGCTTACAGTATACAAAGTTAAAAAAGATCTCTCATTATTTATCAAGATGAGTTATTCAATTAGTCTTGCACAGTTTTTAAATCACGAGAATTGTGAACTATATTTTAGATTCAGACGTTGTAAAAAATATCTTTTGTAAAATTTAATCGTAACTTGTGACTTGATAATAATGCTACAAAATAAATATTACTAAAAATAATTGACACATAATTATAATTGAATATTATGGTAACCGTTATTTAACATATTGATACTAAATAAATGCTATCTCAAAACTTTCATTTCATGAAATTAAGACAATTAGTAATGAAATATTACTATTATACTGTAATCTAACTAAAATGAGTATTACCTAAGGTAAAAGTAATTTTACTGTAAAATAAAATTTATATTAATTAATTTATTTCGTTATTGTGTTTTTATCTGCTTGTTCTATTGTGTTTTTAAGTATTTTGTTTGAGTTAATGAATTTAATAATAAAATGCAATTTTTCCCAGAATTCAAAAGTGTTTCCTCTGAAATATTATAAGTTTTGTGTTTAAAAATAGATTAAATATATTCAAATTTAAATTTGGCGACGTATATTACTTTCATAGTATCCAACCAAAAGCTCAGTATGGCATTATGAATTAAAACTAAAGGATCCAAGCTTATAGGCTTAACCATCCCGATAGTCTAACCCCAAGAAGAGAGCTATTACGAAAAAGTATTAACTTTGTCATAATATAATGTCGGCTTAAAATTAAATTTAAATCGTAGTATAAAAATAGCTAAAGAGTATCCTTTAATGGTAGTAAAAAAATATTGGTAAAATCGAAATTATAATAAGGTTTTATTTTAGTAAAATTTTGATAAATTTTTCAGGTTTTGTATCAATATATTGAAATCAGTTGGATGTAGCTATGCAAAAGACTTCCAAAGCACAAATTGAAATTTTTCATTTTATTGCATATAAAAATATCAATACTTTAATATGATAAAGACATCCAATTGGAAATATACACCTAGAAGAAGTAATCGCGATTTTTTCTAACCCGCATACTAACAATTTACAAAAAACAATATCTACAAAACGTCCGTCTCGTTTGAAAGTTTTTGCCTTTGAAGTTTTAATATAAAGCTATTTACTCACTTTCAAATATTTTTTCAATACTTATTTATTGTTTTATTTATAAAAAAATATACCTAATATAACCAATCCTAATGGACAAATACTAATATAATATAAATAGAAATGCAAGCACAAAATGTAGGTTGGAACTACAACACATTCAATAACTTGTACGTTTTTCAATAATATGGTAATCAGAAAAAATGAAATATATACCATATAAGTATTTAAAATTTATATTACCGTCTGAATGTATAAAGATAAAAACAAAAAATGTTAATTTGTATATTTTGAATTTCAATTGTGTTTTAATCAGTTCGATAAGTCATACCAGTCTATCATATTTTTTCTATCTCCATGAATAAGTTCATAATTTACTACAATGATGGATGTAGATACTACAGTGCTTTTTAGATAGTCATATTGAATAAAAAATCGGGATAACATCAAAATCCTGAAATTATTGCTTGGAACTCTTTTTTTTTTTACTTAAACACAGCATGTGTTATTCAAAAACGAAGGAAAGTATATATCACACAAAGATATTTTTTTTTGATGACGAATAAAATCATAAATATCAAAAATGTTTTTGAATAATTATTTCCAGTTCTATCATGTGAATTATGGGTTTTTTTCTGCTCCAAACTTTTGTAGAACCGTCAGAATGAAATCCGGTAATCGTGTATTATATTTAAAATAAAAAACATTGATAATATCTTATAAATAATACTCGAAAATACGACTATTTTTAACTTTTAATATTTAAAACGATACACATTGATACAATTTTGCGTTAAAAGCTCGACAGTAAGCTTTTTACGGTCAAATAAGTCATCTTTCATGGACGTTATTACTCCGCACCAACGATGCGCCTGTTTCCTCTGGTGAAGATATTATTTTGACTTTGCCTCATAACAGAACGTAGGTTGATGGCTCATTTCACCGGGCCAAGCCATTTCTTCCACACATATTCACTCAAGCACGTACTGAAAGACTACATTGAGTGTAGTTTACCACGAGAACGTAACAAAATTCCAAATGAAAGAACGGTGACTGTGTCTATTAAAAAAATATTATTGTTGAATATTTTGATACTTATTCTGACTTAAAAATAGTGAAAGTAGTAATAGCGCTGTAATTAATTAAGCTATTATTTATTTTGTGATATTTTTAATAATAATAATAAATACATTTCAATAAAAATATAAACTTCAAAATCAGTAATATTTAATTTCATTCCCATAAATTCACCATTAGCTCTCACTGCCTTGTAATGAATAGTGAGTAACAAATATTCATTTCTCCAAATATTTTGATTGCAAAGATTTCTTAATTTAGGTATTTTTTACAAAAAGCTCTGTGATTTAAGTTATGGCATTACGAAATAAAAATATTGATCAATATGAGCAAAAATAATTATTTTATATTGAATCAAGGATTGGCATGTGAGCCTGTGTATTGGATGACGTTAGTATGTTTTTTGGGTAGAGTCAATCGATTATTTGAATGATGTAATTCCATCTCTGAGAAGAAGAGAGAGTATTCTGAGCGGCTAGACACAATGGTTCAGTGTATCGATTGTATAATATTCGTCTTGGGATGTCACCTCTTTCTAGTTAGGCCGTTATTTTTTTATTTCTTCAATTCATTTTATGTTGCTTAATTTTTAATAATTAATGAAAATATTTTGATAGATAATTACAATAATTAATCTAGCAAATTTTGCATAATTTGAATTTCAAACATGTATATTTTAACTCGACGGTTGGGATCTAAAAGCATTGCCAGAGTAAGGCGTAACTACTTTAAACACAATAAGTATTTTTGTTTGTTTATAATAAATACGATATTAAGCATGGAAAAAGCCTCGGCCAAAAATAGCGAATTGATACGTTTTCAGTAACCTTGTCATGTATACAAGGATACATACGTAATTGTTTACTCACTGAAAAATGTTGAAACAACATTCGTTCATGAAATAATATGATGGGTGAATTATGTAAAAGCTCTTATTTTGATAAACGCTTAGGTCTATTTGAAGAAAAAGCTTTATATACTCAAAATGGCGATAAAATCAGTAACATGTCTCCCATTTCCATACAACAGTAAATCGAGTAGCTTTTTCAATACGTCGATAGACTCTTGAATAATTGATGAAATTTAGAGACATGTACAGACCACAATGTAAAATGTGGTTATTTTCTATCAGAGAGTTTTACAACTTTCAATACACGAGCCATTTTAATAATTTAATACAAAAATCGGATAATCTACATATTTTCGAAGATTAATTCATTAAAAATTATTTTATAACACTCTCCGATGAACATGAAAATTTTTAATACTACATTATAACGCTGTAAATGTTTCAATTTCATAAATTAAAAAGTTTATGTTTCTTAATATATCTAATTATAAAAATTAAATCACTTCCAGTAATTCTTATGGTTCATATTTTTAAATATTGTTTATTGTTACGATACAAGCTTCGAGCGATTTCAAACTTATTGTACTTAGTATAGAGTAATCATACATTTGTAAAGTATATTATTTATATAAGAATTAGTCTCCCCAAAAGCCAAAAAGTTAACGTGTGTGCTCTGCAGTCAAAGATTGTGGATTTAAAAATGATTTAAAGTTGATGTTTAATCAATTGATCAATTAGGTGATAACTTATTATCATGAAAAAACTCTCAAAAAATGTTCTCAGATAGCAGAACTTGACACAATTTCTTTTTAAACTGAAAATCTTCAAACTGCGTAGATCTGTGGTAAAAATATAATAATATTATATTATATGACCACTTCCATCGTTTAATATATGAATTATTTTATTTGGTTAATTATATATATATATTTTATGAACAACTGGAATAATAAATAAATGTCGTAAACATTCATTCTTTTAATAAACCTTGTTTTTTTATTATATATCTCTTTATGGTGTATAATAAATATAAAATATAAAGAGGATAAAACAAAATACGAAGTAAATCTCTGACTGTCAAGAAAATTAGGACAAAATTTGTGTAAAGCGAATTAACTCGTAATGCAAAATCCCTTTGAAGATTTATTTTCATAACTCTCTTGAAACGAAAGTTAGTCGGAGAGTTGGAAAATAATATTCGCGAGATACTTTTTCATGTAGATGACATC
Organism: Rhyacophila evoluta; assembly: GCA_022683975.1. NCBI lineage: Eukaryota > Metazoa > Arthropoda > Insecta > Trichoptera > Rhyacophilidae > Rhyacophila > Rhyacophila evoluta. Next base: position 20,678 of record JAGVSQ010000334.1, read on the forward strand.
TCACTACCAATACTTGAATAGTAATTTTTGCCCGTTTTAGTACAATTGCCAAAGTGAAATATATCATCCCTTATCGAGAAGCCATTTGGCAAAAATGTGAATGCTCGGAAAGCGCATCGGGATGTTTTACATCCTCATATATAACTATATGTAAAGGTTTGTGATATATTTTTCAAAACTTAAAAATAACAAATAGAAAAGTTGTTAATATTTTTGTTATTTATTGTGCTGTTTTAAGTGGTTTTAATTCAAATATATGCTGATTTTGTTATACATTTAATCCAATTAATATATCTTGATAATAAATATGTATATATAATGTTTTCTCTTAGCGTGAAGCATATTAATTCCCACACTGTGAAGATATATCTTGAAATAATGTTTTATCGAAGATTAATTCGCAGTTAATCACACAATTCATTGAATATCCGTTCCTACATTCTTGATTCGTTAAAAAGACATTTGTTTAATTTTCCAGTCATAAACATTTGTATCATTTTATACAAATAACTGAACGACTTTAATGATAATAATACAAGTTTATTTATTTACAGTCTTCCATAAAATATCATCCATGAGAAAAATATTATAATACACGTCTTGAGTAATTTTGTAATGAATTACACGTCATAAGATCCAGTATGTCTATTGGGCTGAATAAATTGTAAGCAAAACGATATTATTTGAAGAAAAATAATGCTTATAGGCTGCAGTCACTTTTATAAAGACAAAACTGATCAACAAGATCTTGCTGTAAAAAAGGGTATTGGAATTGCAAATAGCTAACTCCAATCAATGACGCTGCTATGATGACTTTCAATAAATATACGAGTATAATGCCTTCTTTACACAGAGAGCGACTTGACGATGACGACAGCAGGTGACCAATCATAGCAAAGGCTACCTCGCTGTGATTAGTCACCTGCTGTCGTCGTTGTCGAGTATCTCTCCGTCTAAGGAATATATATAATGGCAAATGGTAAAAAAAAAAATTAGTTAATAGACAACAGATAAAAAACACACTGAAAAATAAAAACTCGTGTTTAATTTTGAATGAGTTTTAATGAGCTAAATAAAAACGACGGAAAAATAAGAATTACACGAATTATTAATCGAGTAATTTATTAGTTACATCCAGTATCAATGACGTATATATAATGACGAAAATCAATTCATTAAAGGAGAACAGGATGATAATTAACCTCACACTAAGTTGCGGTGCGGTTATTCAAAGCTCTAGTCGCACCGCAAATTGCGGTTACCTGTGGCCGGTTAATAGGTGACATGAAGTTTATAGCTTGTCGGATAAATCTCATTTTGTACAGGTTGGTATATTTATATGTCTTTGGTTTACATAAATTATCTCTTTTGACCATTTTATCAAGAAAGATTTAAAATTACTAGAAAATGTTTATTTGTGTTTAATAATTAGGTAAATATTACTTTTCATAAGTTGAGAGAATATAAAAGCTCTTATTAAATACCTTCTATTGTTTTTCGAAAGTTATAAAACCACAAATTATTGATTACATGATGTTTTCAAGACAGTGACAGAGGAGTGGTTGAAGCAGTTGCACCAGGCACACGAATTATGGAGGCGCGAACTGTTATTGATGGAGTGCAAGTAAAATTTTTAGTAAGCGTGAGAGATACAAAAACGAAAAGTTATAGGGAACGTAACAATTTTACTTGCTCCAGGGTGCTGAATACGTAGCTACACTATTATCTCAACATGTAAAATAAATAAATAATAATAAAAAAAGGTTAGAAAATTCAAAATAAAATGGGCCGATAAAATTTTTCTGACATTTTAAAAATATATATTTGAAGAGCAAATGTAAGAAATGTTTTGTTTAATATAAAAGAAACATTTTATATGCTTTTATGTTTCTTTTTATTAATTGATTTATTTTGTATTTAAATATTATTTAGACATATGATTTTATTTTAGTGACAATGTAATTAAAAGAAAATATTTTAATTTTATTCTTTATGAATTTAAATGGAAAATCAATTTGACGTATTATAAATCGGATGATAAATATCGATTTCGACACAGAAACCGAGAATTCAACTGAATATTTAGATGTATTTAAAAACTATATATTATTCAATGTGATACGTCCAGGTTATGTGCACATCTGTAACAGTAGATATTACAATAAAAATATTGATTCCGAAACAGGAATACAAATCGTCATGCGCTCTCAATCACAACTCCCGGTCGAATTCCGGTCTGCTTTGTTTCGGTCGGTTACCTAACGCACTGACTGTCGAAGCATGAACCACTTGAAGTGCAAACAGCAAACAGTTGTAAGTTGAATTGTCTGAACAGGGTGTTTCTTCCACAGTATTGGCAACGGACTATATATCTAGTCTATGGCCCCACAATTGTTTTAAAACCTTTTTCTTCTTGCATAATTAAATGAATTTAGGTTACAAAAAAATTGACTGACGGTCGTCTAGTTTCAAAAACTAGTATGACAATATTAAACATTGATTTTACACTAATATTTAAAAATGCGATTGTTAAGTTACAACGTTTTATAATAAAACAGCCGTATAGTATAAAACACTTGTCTAAAAAATAAAACCGGCCAATGTTAGGATCGACAAATTTAAAACGAGGGTATTTGAATTTTAATGAATCTGTAATCTTGTAAGTTTGTCGTTTAATTAATATAATATATTTTTTTTATAATTTGTAATACGAATTGATTTATAAAAATTTAGATTTTTATAAAAGTACTTATTCTGGGTAATTAATCAATGTTGATAGTTGTTCGTGTAGAAAAATGAAATCATTATAAAAAAATAATAGAAGAATTTTTTTTCTATTACTAGTCTTTAAGTAAGTTTTTTATAAAAATGTATTTTTCATTTCGACAGATTTTCATATCTCAAGTAGTAAATTGTCATTTTTATACAAAAAATACTTTCAATTACATCTTTGCAAAAAAGAAAACTCTCCGCTTTCCGTTCGCTTGATTGGATTCAACTGTTAACATATTTTACCGAAAAAATACGTGACGCTTTTTTATAATAAGAAAACTTCTGTTATCTGAGAACGAAGACATCTTCAAAGGCTACAACACTTTGCATTTTCATACGTTTCCGGAATACTAGTGAGCCACTAATAAATATAATGCTTTTTAGAAACAAAATCGACACAAAAGCTATTTATTTGTAAGTTCAAAGAAATAATGTAAAGAAAAATTTAAACACACTTAAAAATAACATTAAATACAATTTTAAAATACAAGTCAAATGTTTGAAAAAAATATGTAATAAATTCATTGTTGAATATTATTTCAGTAGAATGTCTCCCCGGTTGGTAGCATGCACGCCTAGCAATTCGGGGAATACGGGCTTGATTCCCCATTTGCCGGATAGTAAAAATATGTAAAATGCAGGACTGGATGCCCATTGGGTTGAGTAATTGTCTGACAAACAATTCCCGTGAAAAATAATCCATCAAGACTCATCTTTCGGAGTGGATATCTTCACACAGTGTAGATCCATATGCTCTAATTTGGAAGACATGTTAGTAGCGAACATGGTAAATAAAAAAAAAATTCGAGTTGATTTAAATAATATCTTACTTAATTATAAATGTGAATTTGTATTTAACTCATCATACTCGAATATTTCGTATTAATTAGAGATTTGTTTTAAGACATATTTAAAATTAATAATTAAAATTTAACGCAATATACATTTTGCTGTTTTTATTACTGGATTTTTCGTAATTAAATTTAGTTGATGAACACTAGTTATATTTTAATCTACTCGTGATTCGTTAAATATTATAAAAATGTATAAAGTAGTATACCAATTGTTTTTTTGTACAATGAAACATTAATATTACTAAAGGTTTCTTTGAAAAAGGTATTAATGGAGTTTTTAATTAAGTTGCTAAATGAGTCATAACAATGCAATTTTACCTTTAAATGATCGTATAATGGAATAAAAACGTAACAGCTGGTGGAAAGTAAAAAATCGCTTCAGATTAAGGTGAAAATGAAAAATTGTTACTTATTTAATATTTTGAATTTTAATAATTACATTTGTTATATACTGTAGTGAATGTAGTCTGAAATGCTATTTTTACTACGTCGTTGAAAGAATAAAAATAATATAAATTTTAAATACTTCTTGGTTTATTATTTTTAAAAATATTAAATTCAGAAAAAAATAATAACATTATGTAGTATTATTTCAATGCTATAAGTATAAGTTTGAACCCTGAAGGACAATATTAATATATTGTATACAATGTAATATATTTGTTCTTCGTATTCTTAAAATATGAAAGCTTTCGTGGTGAAGATTGTGGGCTCGAGTCGTATAGCTGATTAAAGTAATTTATAATTAAAGATACAAGACGGGACGGGATTGATTTGAGTGACTGGCTTACAAACAATATGCGTGAAAACGTCAATATTGTAACATCGTATCGTATGTAGTAGACTAGGTGTATTAATTTAGCTTTTACTGCAAAATTTTTACCAAAACTCTTAAAACTGTTGTTAATAGATTTAACTTTTTTTTTGGATTTATGGACTTTAATTTTTTACTATTTTTTTTTTTTTTTTGAAAAATGATTTTTTTTGGTTATGGTGTTGTTATAATTAATTTATCTCATTCCGATGAAATTAAATTGTAATCAGACTTACAGCTACATTATTTAAATATTAGAAAATGGTTATTCAAAAATACTCAAATTTACATGATACAAAACGTTAGGATACCTTTATTAATATTAATAAGTCGTTGGTTTCAATACTGTAATATTATAAAATATTTAAAATTCATAAATAGAACTGTTGTCGTTACGAATTTTGCCGCCACATTTTACGTCACTGTAAATCGTTCGAATTCGGTAAAAAATAAAACTATCAGTAGATCAATATCCGATGGAAAATGTATTGGGTGTTGTATGTGGTAAACGTATTTTTTTATCCAGAGTTGTCGTTATAAATGTTGGGGCGTGGGAGTCTGACGGGCGTTTTGCGCCAATAAATAGTATTTTTTTTACTTTTTTTTCGGGTGGGTTGCGTCAACGAGAAAAAACTTCCATGAAAATGTACCTCAGGAGATTCACGATGTTCAGACTTTTAATGTATGGTAACAAGCATCTTCCCGGCGCCACATATTAAAACAAAATGGTGACAAGTAGAGTATCTTCGACAAGGAAACCATAGATTCCGCAGAAAAACTTAAACTGATGATATTTGAGTCTACTATTATCATTACTTTGGTTTGTTTTGAACAAATAAATAAACAAAAATACTTGGTACATCTTATATTCAGGGATTTACACCGAAAGCTTGTTATTTACATCAATATATATATATTCAAACATAAGAAATGTTTTTTTTTATCAAATAAACAGTAGGATCTAAGTATAACAGATTCAAATTTAAAAGTTGGAAGATTTTTATACAGAAATATGCAAAATATGCAAAATTAGATGCCCCATGAAATGTGCAAATAAATGATAACTAATTTTCGTAGAAAAAATGTTAGATCAAATCTTCATACTGCGTATAATCATTTAATTTATTGAGTGGACATTTTTGCACTGTGTATATATATCCTTATGTTTTACTTTCAAAACGAGCATGAAAAAAAACAAAATACAAAACTTACGAACGTAAAGTATCGAAAATGTTAATATTCATATTATACTGAATTGAATCACTGATTTTCACACTGTTGCGATCCATATGATCTACTTTAAGAGAGAACATAATTTAACAATAACAAAAAAAAACATTTTAATTACAGATATTAGTTTTAAATTTGTGGGAATATATATATTGTATAACAGTTCAAATTTTTAATAATTTTCAATACCAGAGATTGAATTATTTTATACGCTTTTATAATTAAAATAACTAATGGCAACTTCTTATATAATTATAACCGTTCACCGTGATATTAAAAACTATTTTTTTCTATCACTTATTTGGAATAATTACATAAAGAAAAATGTTTTTACAAAAATTGTATAAAACATATAATACACCATTTAAAATTTTCGCTTCAATAATGTAAAAACATTATTGAAACCCGAGAATTAAAAACAGACGTGCTACATTAATTAAATTTTCTTCACCAGAATCGAAATTTCTTCAAATTTTTTCAGTGACAAAAATATTATATATTCTGAAGTCATAATTATTTATAAAATATTATGATTATCTTCCAAAACCATTGAATGAATCTTGATTTTTATGAGCCTTTTTGTAAAAAATGCTATAGAATTTTCCATTATGTATAAAAGATTTCAAATAAAGACATAAAAATATCAAATTTATCCAAAATTCCCTAATACGTATGAAATAAATACATAATATATATTCAGTATTTTTAACACAGCGTTAGCTATATATTATATGAAGACATTAAATATGTCCACACATTAAATAAGGAAAAGTAATTTTTTTGAATTTCAGATATGCATATTTGATTTGTAAGTGGTAAATACTAGACTTTTAGGATATTTTTATCTTAAAAATATAACTAGTCTTAAAAAACATTTTTTTTTTTTTCAGTTAATTTATTATTTCTTTATACTAAAAACAAATAGTTTATTTTTAAGTAATACCTAACTTAAATATCTAAATGTAGAATAGTGTCAATTTTAAATATACAGTACAAAATTATTATAGAAAGTCAGATAGAATATTTGATATAAAAATTTACTGTAGCATCTATGCTAAATTTATAGTAGAAAAATACGGGTAATTTCATAACAAAATTATAATTTTTTTCATAGTATATATTCCTACCATTTCCTATCTTCAATAAATAAACCTGTATTACATATATACATTTGATTATAGGGAGTAGGTACTAACTCTTTATATGGGCACTTTACAATAAGAAACCAATCTAAATGAAGTGACTTCTAATATAATAAAATTAGTCTATTATCGCATATAGACAAAGTGGAAAAAACAATTTTGTATATAGTGCTATTAAAAATAAATATTTGTTAATTCAGATATAATACTTTGATAAAAAATAATCATTATTAATGGAAGACTTTATTTTACGAAAAACCCAGATGAGAAACCTCTTGACACAGACGAAAAAGCTGCATGCTCTATTATTTATTATAAAAGCGCCTCGGGTAACATCCACTGCCTACTCCGTGTTCCGTGAAAGCCTTCCAAAATCAAATGATGGAATGCTTGCTTCACGGCCCAGAATGAAAATATATTACTTTACGTTTTCCTCGTGTCATTACAGAGCTTTCATAATTCAACATTAAAACCTTTAAGTAAAATTTATAATTTATTTCTCTTTGAATTTTTAAAAAAATATGTCATTTAAAATAAGAAAAAAGAGAGATTGCTTATCAGTAATTAAATTACATATGCAAGCAAGTTTTATCAAATATAATCATACTTATTTATATTTAATAATCTTTTTTAGGATTCAATATTCATTTAATGTTAAACGTAATGATTAAGTTCAAAAAAATGTATTTGAAATTATTTTTTCTAAATAACTGAACAACCGTAGCTGTATATTTAAAAAAAAGTGAGTTTTTCATTTCTAATTATTAAAATTACATATAATGTAGCCTGAAGATGCCGAAAGGCGAAATCCGGGTCGCTAACAGTAATCTCACATACACCAGTTTTGAATAATTTAGAATTTAAAATCAATTTCCATCAAGCACCATCAGTCAAAAATATTATTTATTGTTTTATTTTGTATTTAAGGTTCAATTTTTGTTGATTTAAAAGACAAAATTTTTAATAAACAGTTTTTTGACGATAATTGACTGTCAATCAGTTGATTACCATGGACATCTAGTTATGTATCTTTGAATTTTTCAAACACCTAGCAGATGTGTAAATTTAAGTGACAATCTACGACTGAACGCGCATAATAATCTCTGAAACGAGCAAAAATTATGAAGCAATTAAAATAAAATATATGACTTTTTTTTAATATGTCGATATCGATTTTTTTCTTAATTTTATTGTTTAAGTGTTTAGGGTTCTATACCATAATCGATATTTTTAATTGTAAATAGCAATATCATTTTGAAAGTGGGCGAATCGTCAAGTGTCACATTGTCCACTTAGTGATTTGTAAAACAATAATAACCCAAATCGTTTCATCCCGTCGTTTCGTAACGCCGCGTTCGATCGTGGGCTATTTGCATTGCGTCAGATTTGGAAACTTCAGGGATGGGGACGTGCAAAAAGCTACTCGCACAAGTGGGCGGAAGGTCTCCCCAGGCGCCGCGGCGTCCAGACTCGACGCCCGGCCTCACTCCGCGAGCGGGCACCCAAACACCCCTCTCCACTTGCCAAACTTTATTTTGCCGCGTTCGATGATACCGCTTGATGGCAAGAGTGTTTGTTAACAGATATACATAATTCTTTCTGCGACTTGAAAATTTGTCATAAACAGATTTGTTTATTGTATTTTTAGCAAAAGTCTCCGGCGAATATTTCTAGTTTTTTTCACCATTATCACCACCACGTCATTGTAATGCACTTGAATCTTTTTTGTATAAATTGATAAATTCTACTAATTATAACCTACATCTTTAAATTAGATAATTATAAAAAATAGGCGCATTTTATCATGCAGTTATTTAATTAAAATTCTGGTCTCCAATATACAATATATTAATATGATTTTGTTATAATGTATAAGATGATAAATATAAATACATAAAACGAATTTAATTTCAAAAAGATTTTTGAATAATATATATATGTCTTCCCGGTAGCGTACGCACCTAGCAATCTGGGGAATGTGGGTTCAATTCCCCATCTGTAGGATTTTTAAAACATCAAAAAATCCAGGACTGGATTCTTATTGGGTTGGGTCTGACAAACAATTTTCGTGAAAAATAATCTGCCGAGATCCATATACTCTTTTTTCGGAGTGGATTTGGTCAAATTGTGTAGATCCATATACTCCACGTTGAGAGAGAACATGGTACAAAACATATATACATGTATATAAATATATCAAGCATATATGACAAAATAAAGCTTTTCAAATATATATTGCTTCAATTCAACGTTGATTATTTCAAAAAGCACACACTGCGCACAAATTCAATGAATGAAATACTTTCTTATCTTATATCACGTGGGCAAACTTGGCTACGAATACAAAATGAGATTCTGCTACTATTTTAATGACGAAAATATAAGACACCCATCCCCTAAATTATAATATACACTCCCACACATAATATTTGAATATATTTTGTTGTAACTATATCATTTTATTCTTTTTGTATGAGTGTGTAATTATATTGGACGAAAAACAGTAGTCCATGAATATTTTATAAACGTTATGTTTAATTTGGGTCAATATTTTGTTAGACATTTTCATTAATCACAGCCATAGCGATTATCATTTTACTGAATATATTAAACGAGCTTTCGAATATATGTATTTCATATTATTTAAAAAAAAGTTTGTGTGGGATGAATATTTGTTTTGTTTTATATATATTTTAAGTTAATTAGTTGACCGTTAACAATATTAACCGAAAAACATAATTGAGGGATTATTTATGTGAAATAAACTATTAAATAATGTAATTTTCAAAATGAAATACCAATTATTTATTAGCTTATCTGTGGTATACTGTGTTTATTATTATTTTTTTTTATTTCTTACATTTTTTAAAGTATACAATTTTAATTAAAGTTAGTGATTAATAAAAATGTATATTCATAAATATATGCGAAAGTGTATAATTTCATTTTTTTTATTAATTAAAAAAATTATCACGTGGTATTACAAACTATTATGTTTCGAACATATTTATTGGTTAGTATTTTTAAATAATTGAAAACCTATATTATAAAACCTATAATATTATGGTCATTTATGCATAATTAAATTTAATACTTATAATAAATATAATAATACTGTGAACAGGTGTAAATCAGCTAAATCAAAAGTATTTAAATTAAGGAATAATTTTTACAATTTTTTTTTTTTATTAATTTTAGAATGATAGCGTGCAGTATTATCCTTATTTTAATAATATCAAGTTCTAAAATTTTTATTCCGAATCACTGAATTACTAGTATTGTGGCAATTGTTGCAAAATAATAAAATCATAATTAAAAAACGTATAATTATTTTGTATTGAGAGTGAAAAATATTCCAAAATGAAATTTATAACATGTGTGGAAACACACTGTATAAGGATTAATTTTCTTGATTTTTATTTTTTCTTGAAAGATAGTGGATTCGTCACACTATCAATATTTATGAATGAAAAAGGAAATGGAAGAGTTTGAGTGGCAAAGAAGTGGAGAGTGGGAGACATTAAACGCCTCCGCAAACTAGCCAGAGAAAAGTGAGTCAGTGACGTGTTTACGCATTTGCAAGAAACTTGTCAATAAAATAAATATTCAATAAATATCTTAAATTCACTCAGCTTTGAAATAAATATTTTTATCGATCAAACATTTACTGGTATAAATCGTTTCGACACTTCCAAGCAATAATTTTCTATAAGTGAGGTTGTAATTAAGAATTTTGAGTATATTTTGCTAACTTTCTTAATACTTGGGATTTGATTATAAAAAGTATTGTATAAAAAAATGTACTTTCAATAAATTCTTCCTTTTTGCATTGTAAGCTTTAAACTTGTAAGTATACGACAAATCGTATTTGTTTGTGACTATTTAGTAACGGGTGTGATAAATTATATTGGTTTGATGACGAATGACGAATATAATTTAATTTGATTTTAATCAAAGTTATGAAGTTTAATAATTTTAGGCGCATTTTGTTTCCTCATAATCAGTTTCATTTAATTTTTATGGTATATTTTTAAAATTTAATAATTTATTACTAATATAATTTAATATGTAACAAGATTTTCAAATATTCTTTGATTACATAAAACAAAATTGGTATGTTTGTTGTACTTTGCTTAAATTTTGTATAAATTTAATCCATTAATCTAAAAATCATTATTTGAAGTCTGATTTGATAAAATTACTTTATAGTTACTATTATGTATTTTCGGTATTTTTTTTATTTTTTCGCAACAATTATAGTTAGTTTTTATCTAGTACGCCACTAGTAACTCTATTATTCGTCGTCTCTGTCTTATGTTATCGCCTTGCTGCCCATCTCACTTCATTTTCAATGCAAGAGTGAACTTTCAGCCAAAAGCTTCCACCGACAAGTGTTTTAGAAAAAGCTCAATCAACCCAGATGAGTAATGGAAAATCAATGCCGCTAAAGCTCGATTGTTTTATTTTTATATATTTCTGTCATAAATCATCTCGCTATCGAAAATACTCATCTTGAATGATAGCGAATATGAGAATAACTTTACTTTGGACATGCGGAAAATGAGAAATTAAGATCGTTAAAAATATGGAAACGAATTTGATATATTTTCCATTGAGAACAGAATAAGCTGAAAAGTTTCACAGACGAACAATACCATTATATTTGCATTTTTTATTGAAAAAAAACTCATTATCAATTTAATGTACGTATTAAGTGTACATATTTAAGTTCCAATTCAACAAAAAAAAAAGAATATAATTGTTTACTGGTTTGTATACTAAAAATAGATTAGCACTTATCCCCAAATAGCTTCTACTAGTAGAAAGAATATTTCAATTTTATTGTTGTTCAATTGATTATTGCGATTTGGATAGTATTACACAGATTTATTGGTTGAACTCCATTAAGTTAGGCACACTATCTTTTTCGATTATTATTTGTCATAAAAAAAATATTTAAGTCTTGCAGTCCACTGTTACGTTAAAAATTATGTAGCCTAACTGGATTTGCCTGTCTTGAGAGAACTTGAATTGTGCATCACTTTATTTTCAACCGGAAAAACTGTGGCATCATAGAAAACTACCAGGTACTATCTAAAAGTTGTACCCAGCAACTTTCTGTGTGGATGTAAAGCGACTCGCAGGTGACAGTGAACCCCAGAAGTGCCATGATGCCATCATTTACTCTAATTATGTATTTGGTGGAAGAAGAATTTGATAATAAGTGTAGTTATTTTATATTATATTTGCCAATATTTCGAATATATAATGCTATTGCCTGCAGGACTTAACTTATTTTTTTACTTTTTAAATATTACGATATGAATTCCCATGCTCAAAGAATTCTCGCACGAATACATTTTTTGAACCATCTCTAAATTGTATACATCTAACCTTTAAATAGATATGCTAAACATGTAATTCGGTTGGTTTGAAGATGAGGTTAAGCTCCACTTAAGGTAACTGAAGTACGCAACACGCACCCTTAAGTGATTCAATGCTTCACTTTAGGGATAATGTTATGCTGCACGTTAAGTGTATATTGCCAGTTGCTATTTTCAAATCCTGGTATATACTTGTACTATTTTATTGAGAACTTAGTTCATTTAATTTTAAACTGTATGAAAACAGTATTTACAAATAAGTTTTTTATTTTTATAAAGTTACAAATTCAAATATTTTTAAAGAGCCTTTTTGATAGAATGGTAGATTACTTATTTAGAAGGTTGAAAAGACATTGATTTTCGTTTAGTTCTGTTCGGTTTTGAAGGCTACGTAAGTGAAGACATGGTATGAAAAAAATCTCCGATGATTTTTCGTTTTCATTGTATTAAAATGAACACCGTCATAACAAGAGAAAACTTTACGCAGACAGTATAGAAATAAAATGTCCTCCGAATTCGTAAGCAGAATATCAAAAATAAAGCCATTTTTCACATTCGCCGCCTCCCTACTGTTTGTCAATAATTTTCTATATTCGGAATCGAGTCCCAAATAAAGTTTTCTCGAGTCAGCGGATTAGTCAGATGCTAAAAATATCCACTAGATGGCATTGTGTGACGGATAAATCACAATGCCGGCGTAAAGGAGCTTTCTGTATTACGACTATGAAAACTTTCCTGTATAATATGTATACCACGTCTTTAGAAATATAAGTAATGTATCTTGTTATCGAATTGTAAGCAGAGATTATCAACAGTAAGCTTATATTCAATTAAAACACAGTTTAATTGCACTGTGTAAGTATGAACATAGTACATGGCGAATGATTACTAGTTATTAAAACATACTTGGTCTACATTCAAACATTAAATCATTGCGTTGCAAAGTTGATAAGCTTTGTATATTTTAAAATAAAGTAAACATTGTTTCATATCGTCATTGAGTAATAAATATACAGATTAAAAACAATTAGTGTGCAGTAAAAAGTTAAATTAAGTTGTGAGGTATAGATTTTAATACTGTTAATCTAATATTTGCAAACAATGACGACAAACTGGCCAAATGTGTGTAAAAATCGAAACAGGGAACTACTTAAAAAAATGCTACGAAAAGTAATTCATAAGAAAACAATTCATAAGAAAACAATTTAAAAACATAATGTATGAAATAATATGATATTTACTATAAATAGTTAATCAAAGAGTTCTCTTGGAACATTATAAAATTTTTGCACAAATTTAATTTAGTACAGTCAGGATTTCAATTAAATATAAAATATTTATGCATACTATACAATGAATCTATTATAATAGTTGGAGGCATATTTTGAATGATGTATTTAACATATAGTAGTTTTGCTTTAACATTTGACTAATGGTGTACTAGTCTTTACTTTTAATTATAAATTATAATTTATTTTATTATTTTTATTAACGAAATCGAAAAAACTCAAAAATTTATTTAATTTTTTATAAAAAACTTCGTCGTTAAAATATGGTAGCTTATTTTTACAAATAAAATTATTTATCTTTACAATGTTTGAAGCAAAACCAAACAAAAGTCAAAGTCGAACGAATACGAAAGCAAAATTATTTTATTAGACTGTATTAAAACAATTATTAATAGTTTGATGTGACCATAAATTGGAAAGCTCACGGCTTGTATACCGCTGGTATAAAATATTATGTTTGAGCTTTTCTACGCATGGACCGGTAAATAAAAAGGCTGTGAATAAATTCACTCCCTCTCCAAATATCAAAGAAAAACTTAGTAACTGTTATTTCTATATCCTTGTATGAAATATTTATCTCGGCTTTTGTAAAGCTTTTAGTTCATGTATTATCATTAAGTTATTCATGTATATTATTATTTATTTTATACTTATCATAATAAAGTACTGATGAAATGATATATTATATAAAACATAAATATACCGTTGAATACGATATAAATATAATGTTTTACAACCAATACACAGATAGAACATAAATTATGAACTATATGGATGTAAGAACTATATGAGGGAGGTATTTTCAAAGTGAACATATTACAATACTCCAAAATGAAAAGAAGAAGATTTTTAACTTAATTATTTTTTTTATATAAAACAATCACGTATTATGCAGTAGAATATGCAATAGAATATTACGTGGTACGTGTACTAAAATACGTTTTAAAAATTACTTTCTTAAAATTTGACTTAACGAAATAAGTTCACATTGGAAATAACCCTTTTATATAAACTAAATAAGACAGATAAAACATAATGTGTCTTTTTCATTTTTAAATGTGAAAATTAGCATTGGACAGTTTCCATTTGTTGTATTATTAGCTTAGTAAGATTTTATTTCAAAACTTTTTATAATATATATTTAATATGTTTTCGATATCGCTTCTCTCAACTACTTTCTACTACCCACTTAGTAATAATTATGATAAACATGAAAAAACGTACATAATTTTAAAATCATCAACTATCGATAAAATAGATCAATAATATTTTAAACTTGACTCCTAATTTATTTTCTCCTAAAGTGGAACATATGCTACACAATGTATATTAACAGTTGTAGATATTTAACGTAATTTTTAATTTTTCAATATGCGTGTACATGAAAAAACAAAATATTTTGATTGAAAATGATGTTCATAATTTTAACGATGCAGTTATTTTTATTAGTAAAACAATAATATGAAATAATATTTCTTTCAAAAATACAATTCAAGAGTAATTTGTTTTCCAATGAACTTTTGATAGTTATAACACTTAATATAATTGAAATAATTTTTCATAAAATGTCGAAATTAATGAAAGGAAATTATTCAAACGGAATGAACATCATTTCAAATTTTCAATATGATGGCGGCAATTATAATTATTGTACAGGAAGACATTAAACCGATTGTATACGTTTAGATGATGGTGTGAGTTCTGTTTTTACGAAGTTCGTTAATGGAGATTGTGTTATATAATAGTATAGTGACGTACAACCTTTTTGTATCAAACATTTTTGACAATATTCGTGAATAGCAATATTTAAAAATAAATAAATAATCTTATTACGAAAAACATTTTTCATATTTTATATTTTTAAAAACATTCAAAATTTAAAATCTTTAATTTAGGAAAGCTCCTTTTAACACATTTTAGTAGGATAGAAGTTTTATCTGCGTAGCTGTGTATCTGTAATCAATATCACTAAAAGTATACATATTAATTTGTGAATATATGAATTAAAATGTATCATATATTATTTATAATATGGAGTACGTTAACAATTTTATACACTGTCACTTTGTTTGAAATAAGAATTATATTGAAGGCCAAAATTTAAAATCTCCCAAATTATATCTTATATTATAGCTTCATAATATGTTGATTATTTAGGCTATTTTTGTAATAAAATTTCAACACCACATGGATTCATAAACTGCAATTTTGGAGGGCTAAAAAATGATTTTGATGATTTTTTATAATAGCACATGTTCAATTTTTTATTTAATTTAAAAAATATTAATCGAAATGAGCTTTTGTAAAAAAGCTTTTGTCAAAACTAAATATAGAACTTTAAAGCGAATAAGTTCCGATTTTGTTTGATAAAAACAGTAGTTCTACACGAAATGAAATGTTCTGACGTCACAACTAATAAGTGCTGTTGCATGTATCAAAATTTTCCAACGAAGGTCACCTAAAGTCGAGCTGGCGTCGCGTTTATAGATAATTTCTATACTAATTTACTTCCACTGCTAATTTTTCCATTGGGACCCTTGGCCTAGTGATGAAATTATGACGATTACATAAAAAACAGAGTAATTTAATGACATTTGACATATTTGTTGAATAAATATTCGACCAAAGCAAGAATGATAATCCCAATTAAATATATTTTTTTTATTAATACAAGTATTTGTAAATCATTATAATTTATAAGTGCTCATTATTTTTTTAATAACCATCCACCATCAAATTAGAGCGGATAGATCTACACTGTGTAAAAATGTCCGTTACGAAGATGGAGTATATGGACGCAATGTGGAAAAATGTCTTGACAGATTATTTTTAACAAAAACTGGTAGCCAGACAAATTGCTCAACCCAATAAATATCCATCCCAGTCTTTTTGAATTTTCAATAATCCGATGGATATTCTAATACAATCCACATTCTCTGGACGCGGATACGCACGTCAACTTCATGTATACCGAGGATTCTATGTACTGAATTAGTGTGATAAGAGTTTATAATAGTAATAATAATAAAATATATATGCAGATAATATATATAATCATGTTACAGGTAAAGTTGCTAATCTTCATATGACTTCAAATAACATGTGGTACAATTTGGAATTATTTTTAAACGAAAAAAAATTTAACTCAAGTTTAAATCAATTCAGATAATATATACGTTATGAATTTATAAAACCCAATTTCAATTGCACATTTTCAGGATCAACTTATATTATTAGATATTAATTTTACTATCGAGAGAGAAATATTAAATATACAATAGATGTATATAAACCGTGTGGTAGGTATATCAATTGACAATCACAAAATTACGAAGACGCACGATACGTCTATGATAGATTCGTAGTTAAACGTACATACAAAGAAATAAAAAAGACTTAAAATATATTAAATTTTTATTTACTCGTAAAATATTCTTGTGGAATGAAATATACCACTTATTATAGCGTAGCCTTAGAATAGAGCGATTTGAACCAGGTGTAAATTATAGCCATCTGGTTGGTCATAATACCGTATACATTATCAAGCTTATAACTAAATTTTATAGAAATGTAAGAGATGATAATAATCTTCCCAAGTAAACTTATTAAAAGGCTCCCAAGTTACCGAGGGTTTAGTGTGCGCTTTTCGGAATCGGAAATTGTAAGTAAAATCATATCAATTGCTGAATTTGATTCACTCAAAAATTCAGAATTGGATTCCTATTGAGTTGAGTAACTAAAAAACAGCCAAATCTCTTGAAAACACGTCTCTAAAAGCTGTATATGGTTAAGTGGACATTTTCACACTTTTTAGATTCATGTGCTACTATTTTGCAATGTATATGGTAAACAAATATGTATATAATATGATGTAAAATTCAATATAAATATATTTTTTTAGTGATATTCTAATAATCAATTATTACTTTAATATGATTGATTATGTTAATAATATTATCATATTAAAGTTGTTTTAATGACAAAAAATTGAATTTTATTAATAATCAAAAGAAATGGTTGCTTACTATTTATTTTTGCGTGAATAATTGCGTACAGATTATTTGAATTTGTACTTAGTATGTCGACGCTATTTATATAATGTTGTTTTCTAGTTTTGAAAATAGCGTTAACTCTAAATTTGATGTAATTATACTTACGGCACGTCAAAATTTAAATTCGTACCTCAACTATTTTTAGAAATTAAGTCATAGGAAATTCTAAAGTAGGAAACTGTTTTGTGTTGATATCAGCAAAATTCCAAAGTGATTGTTATTTAATGATTTTGTTATCTTAATGGCTTAGAGCTATTTTAATTTCAATTATGCATGAGTGATAAATTTACGTAACATATTAAAAACAAAAATCTTAACCAACATAAAAAGTCTTTCGAATAATCCTTTAAGGCGAAATCTATTCGATAATTTATATACATAATTTATACTTTGATAGTATTTAAATTATTTTTTATCTAGAATATGCTTTAACTGTGATTTATTTTTACACGTTTTAAATTTGTTTATTTTTAATATAAATTATTTGAATACTACGATATTAACGCATAAAATTTTCCGTTAAATGAAAACGCCTCAATTTATAATAATTCCTGATTATATTGATGGTAAAGATATCACGAAGGTAGTCAATATTCATATATTTAAATTAATACCTGTGTTTTTCTGGTAGCCAAAAAGTAAACGTACAAGTTTCTAACAAGATTTTTTAAATTTAAAGATGCAGAACTGAATGCCTAATAGCCCAACGTAAGCTTCGATAATGCGGAAATCCATATACTCTATATATGGAGAGGTAATCTTTAAACTGTTGAGATCCATATGTTTCACTTACGGAATGGATATATTATAAAGAATTGTGGCAACTATAAAGAAAAATATAGTTTAACGTCAAATAATATTTTAAGAAGAAATATTTTTTTACAACATAAAGGAAATTGTGGTATTTTTAAATTGTTTTTGGATCCATTTTACTGTTGTAAACAGAATCATTTGTTACTTGGATACAATCTTGAATCAGATTTCAGCAATTTCATGTAATAATGCAAGTTTATAGGCAAAAGTTAGTGAATAATTAAATTTAACGTTATACGAAATAAAACTTTCGCAGATTATATCAACATGTGAAAAGAGAATATGTCAGAAGATCAAAATAACTTCCACGTTTGATAGCTTTTCTGTTCTAATACTTAGTTTTTATTAGTGTTATGAATGCTTCATAAGACTACTTAAATTTTACAACAGCCATAAAAAAACAAAAAAAATATTGTCTATGGAAAACGCGTTTCAAAATATAGAACAAAAAACTATTTACAAGTTATAAAAACCACTATGATGAGATTTCGGTTTGAAATTCAAATGTATCGTTTTTAGCTTTGACTATCATTAAAACATATGGAAAATTTGATATGGTTCCTTTATAGATAGTAATAATTGTCGATTTAAAAAATATTTACAGATATCATGTAAAATCACCGATGATTACATACATCATCGAAAAACTGAAGAAACTGACGACGTAGAAAGAAATGTCAACACACGTCTCAATGGTATAAAGATTTATAAACTTTAATTCTAGAGTTAACATTCAAATTTTGTCTATCTAACTCCTAAATGATGGAAAATCATGACGTAGAATTTTCGGTAATGATATTTTCAACTTTTAACATGATGACCAAGTCAAAAAAAACTTAAAATTGAATACAGCCATGTTTTGAAATAAATTTATTTTTTTATAAAAAATAAGTTTAAATCTATCCCTATAAAAACTAGTAGATTTTTAATTCACACTAATAATACAAGCTTTTCTATCTCACCCAGATATAATTTATGTTTTAATTAACATCCTTTGACTTTTTCTTTTGAGTAATAAATTTCTCTGTTCAAATTATCATCGTTAAGACTGTCTATTAAAATATATTAGCTTTCGCAAAATTGCACAAAAATACTGTCATCACTTTAATGGGAAATGGTTTTATCGTAAAAGAACTTTTACGCGTCTGAAAAATTATTGAAGGCACTGAATTTTAAAGTTTTCACTTTACTGCGTTGCTTTTCCAACAAACGCATCAGTTTTCGCCTGAAACTGCATCTTTAGTCGTTTTATACAAGCCTTTGCCGTCTAAGTTATAGATTATTTTCTGAAAACAGTCATATCAAACATACACCCAAGCTTTTTCCTCGCTATGTTACAGTGTTCGTTTACCGTTCGTAAAAGAGAGATAGATATTATTTGATATTTCACACGAAAATGCTATTTCGGCACAATAAAATTCCTACACAAGTTCGATGATAAAAAGTAAAAAATAATCGTATAGCTTTATTGAGAGGAGCTTTTACGATTCGGTTTGAAGTCAGAGCTTTTTGAATATACAATGGTTTTATGCCGGCAATATGAAATATTTAAACAAATAATGGGTTATTACTCCATAAAAGCTAGATCTAACAACAATAGAAAAGCCTTAAATCTAAAGCAGCATTTTTATTATCTTTTTTCGATAAAAATGGCAACCAAATTATGAATAATAAGTGTGAAAATCCACATTCCTTTTATTAGAACTTATGACATATGTAAACATACGTTCCTCATAATTATTAAAAAACATTTCATCATTAATAAAATTACCAAAAAAAGGTTTTCATTTGTAAGGTATATTGAATTCTTGTTATTTTGGACTAACAACATTTTCGAGGCATGAATATGACAAAATATTGTTTTTTTTTAAGTAGCCTTTGTTTAATGGAAATGTGAATTTTTGATAGTGCAAAACGTACAAAGTAAATGTAGCTTTTTAAAATAATATATTCAAATGAAAGAATATTAAAAACAAATAAAAGAAAAAATAATTAATAATCATAGCCATATTTATTAAAAGAATCATTTGTTTATTTTAGTTCAACTATTTTTAGTTCAAAATAATATAACGTATTTGACTACTTAACTATATAAAATATTTAGTAAAGTAAGGAGAGCATTTGATGGTCTTGAAATTTGGAAACATGTAGCTGGTCAATTTATATCTACGTTGACTATATAATTATTAAAAAAATCAATAAGTATCTTTATTAAGTATGTCTTTTTTCATTTGATACATTTTTTTTTTCATAATTCATTTAAAAGTATTCATCCTGAAAAATTATTAACATACTTTTGTGATTAACGATATAACTTTTATTTCAATTGGTAGTTTTAATTATATCATAAAAAAGCTTCATCAATTTCATTTCAAAGCGCTTAGGGTGAAAAATTTGTAAAATTGTAATATGATAATATCGAAGTTGATTTGAAGTTTCAAAGTGTTTATTGATACTGATTACTGACATACACTTAATATCGCTTTAAGAGGGTGATTGTCACTTTTGACGTCGATAAATCTTAAAGTACAAAAACGATGATTAAATTTAATACCTCGATTGAAGTTTTCATGAGAATTAAATCGCTAAAAAATTTCAATAAAGATGAAAAATTCACTGAACAAATATTTTATCGAAGACACATCAGAGAAATCTTTTGATATTTCTTTTTACTGTAGTGGTTTTATATGCCAACAGAAAATGATACCTTTTAAAAGAATCAAGTTTTGTAAAATATATTTATAGAAGACGGTAAATAGATATAGTCTAAGTGTGTTTGGTTTCTGATCGTAAATATTGGTTACGAGAAAAGTAAACTCGTTATATTTATACGTGAATTTAATTTACAATACAATATCGTATCAAAAATTCACTTTCAAAATAACCCTCTCATATATCTCATATATGGAAACAATTAAAATAATTAAGCACGTGTTTTTATTTAAATTAAAATTTTCAAAATGATGGTCATTTTAAATAAATTATGAGTAACTGATTATTTTACATATAGATACCATAGCATCATAAATAATATAATATTATGTTGATATGTTGTGTTAACGAAAAAGGTTTGTTTAAAAATACGTCATTAGAACCCTTCTTGGAATTATTATCTCTGGTCAAGATAGGTACTAATTTTGTGAATGTACGTATTATATTTCACGAAACGTTGAATAACGTTTTAAATACAAACCTTAAACATTAAACAAACTTAAAACGTTCAAATATTATATACGAAAGGTACGTTTCTGAGAAAATCGTAAGCTTTTATGATTATACCTTGGGAGCTTTTATTTGTTTTTAGGCAATTACATTTTTAAAAGTCACAGAAACGTAGACCTCTATTCATTTATCAGCCACAAATTTAACTGAAATTGATTTAATGGTAAACGAAGTTATTTGAAACGGTTCTTCATTATTTCATATTCACTGGTAGTGTGGACCATATGGTTAACAGATGGCATCAATTAACACAAACCAATATCGCATTCATACAAGTTCATATTCGTATACTTTCTCCTAATATTATGTATTAAATACAGAATGAAGATTTTTTCCAGTAATTCAAAATAGGATGAGAGAAATTAATGAGTCATTTATTTATTTACTTTATACATGTTGTAATATCACAAATTATAAGTTTAATACA